>PVJI01002788.1:0-137654 GCA_004026765.1 Micronycteris hirsuta | reverse complement strand
ATAGCACTCTATTGGGCACTGGGGGGGGGGGTGCAAATATGACAATGGGAAAATTAAAAAGTAAATAAAACAGAGTCACTGCCCTTTAAAGGAGTTGCAGGCAAATCTTATTATTAGCAGGAGTTATGTTCCATAAAATCACGGCAAACGCAGAATTCAGCGAACACTGAACCGTTGCTCTTATGGGTGTCTCAGGGTCTAAGTGGACCCGCACATTTCAACTGTGCTGTTCAAGGGTCAACTGTATTTACAAAGAACAGTGGGGATGCGGGCTGTGGACTCTCCAGGACAAAGGTTGGACAGTCATTTTTGGTCTTGACCGTGCATTCGGTACTGGAGTGAATGCTTAACATACGTCCTGTCATTTAATCATCATCACAGCACCATAAAGAGCATCATCACCCCCGTTTTCCAGCTGAGGAGAGGGAGGTCTGGCGAGGTCAAATACCTTGCCCAATGTTGCCCAGCAAGGGGCGGAGAGGTTTTTAAACCCAGTCTCTCTGATCCCAAAACGTTTCATCTCGACCATACTGTATTTCCCTATTTAACAGGAAGTACACGATGCCTTATGTGTTCTGAGTCAGCCTTGGAAGCCTCAATGGGGCCAGGTACGCAGACGCAGATCACAGAGGTACACCCGAGAGGGTTACTCCTTCCCTAACCTGCTTCTCAGTCCTGTTGGTTCATGCCAAGGAAACCAACGTGCATTCTAGACATAGACACAGCCCTTACCTCTGTACAGCCTCTTCAAGTTTACAAAGTACTTTCCCTTTTGCTGTCTCGAGGGTTCTTCCAACAGTCTCGTGAATTTCTTACTCAGTCTTACAGTTGGAGAGACTGAGCAAGGATGAGTGAGTAGTCCAAGGCTTGCAGGCAAGGAGTGGAGGCAGGAATTGGAACCCAGATCTTTGGACCCCCCGCTAAGCGTTCCTCCAGCTCAGCCCCTCTGTTTTCACCCAGGACCGTTTGGTGGCCACTAGTGTAAAACTCAACGGCACAGAAACGCATTGGCGCTCCATCTTTCCCTGCCTGGAGCCTCTCACGGATAGGGCTTATGGTTCAGATTTGCTCAGCAAGCGCAACCACTTTTGGATTCCAGTTCATTATTAGTGAGGCAGGAACACGGGGTGTTCAGCTTAATGAATATTCTGAATAGGATTCTGCTGGCAGTTCAGGCTCAATGTGTGGACTACTGGGCCGAGGGGCTTTCTAGCTTCTCAGAACAGGGTAATTAATAAGCAAAGTTGCTGGAGGGCGCTCCCGTAACTTTGGGGAAGGGAAGGGAGAGCAGAGCAGTGTTTGAAGACTCGGGCACCAACTGGCATCTTCACCCAGCCCTGGAAGGTTCTTTGGATCTGAATGAGGAGCCTTTCCTCGCTTCTTGCTGTCTTGGCTCCTGTCCCCGCCCTCTGTCTTGCAGCCAGTGTCCTGAGCCTCCTGGGCACTCTATCCTACAGCACATGGATGGACTCAGGGCTCTTTCTCCTTCCAGCAGCGGCAAGAGGAGGAGCACGAGGTCCTTGCTATTCCATGCTGAGCTGGGCCATGTGGGGAGGGCGGGAGGGAATAAAAGGAGATGCTGGCTCTGTTTTCCAAAATTAATTGTTAGCGTCTGCTGAGGCTATTTGCACTGTAAATGAAATTAAACAACAAAAAGCAGGGATGAAAGAAAACAACCCAAATGATCAAAAAACACTCTGGTGGTGGGTGTAAAACTCACTTTCTCTCAGCGGCAGAGGCCCTGTGTGCGCACCATTGGAAAGGTGACCTGCGCAGAGAACACCTAGATAGTGGCGTTCTCTCAGCGACACGTGCGCACGCAGACATTTCAAGAGGACCTCGCACACTTGGCTGCTCTGCGAAGTGTCACGCGTTCGTGTCATAAGCAGTGCATTGAACATCAGTGAGAGGTACAATTTCGGTGACCTATTGCCTATTCAGTGAGAGGTACAATTTCGGTGACCTATTGCCTATTCCTTTGCTCTGAGTCTCAAATAGCAGTCACTGGAGATTTGTGAGAATTATCAAAAGGGGTAGGTAGACACTCAGCAATGTTATTCTGTTAAGTAAGGAATAGTTCTGTGGTAGCTCACCATCTTCCTGTTTCAACCAGAAATTTTGTGGTAGACTCAGTCTAGGGGAAGCTTGGTCTACAATTTTCCAAATGTGGTCATCCTTATTAATCATGCTGCCGTCACACCATCGGGGGCTGCGACTTTGGTCGGCTCCTCAGCGCCAGGTAGGGTCAGTCCTGAGGAAGGAAGACGTACCTGAAGGACTCGGATGGTGCACGCTGCCCGTGCCCTGTGAGAAGTCACTGGGCTGTTAAAACTCCTGTTCTAGACGCAACATAACATGGGGGCCGCAGACATCTATGGTTTTGAAGACTCACCCAGCAGATTTTCCCAAGATCCTGTTTGAGCTGGGAAGTCAGTTTCCTATCCCACAGGTATTTACACTGAATTTACCGCCGTCCGATTCCATCAGAAAACTTTCTCTTCACTGTCTGCCCCCCAACTCTGATTTCTCGAACCTTGTGGAGGACCCGCATGCAACCCCACATCCTCAGGTGGGTTGAGGGGAACCTTGGGGTCCTTGGGAAGCCAGCTGCTCTCGAGCTGCCCCTGCATCAATGGTCCACAAAGATTAGGCTGTGTGCTTTAGGTGTTTGTTTGTTTGTTTACTTGGTTTTTGTCTTATTATAGAAAGTAATTTAGGCTAAACAATGTTTGAAAAATAATTTGAAAGTGTCACGCTCTGCTTGAGGCAGTTGGCTACACGTGGAGGTATATTAAAAACTAGACCATCAGTATCAGGAGACATAAAACAGAAAATGGTAGTAAGTTTTTATTTTATGATTAGGAAAATGGCAAATAAATTATAAAGATGACTTGTCCCTAAATACAGGGCGGGGCAAAAGTAGGTTTATAGCTGTGAGTATGTGAAACACAGAGTGTATTCTTGTACTATTGTTTATTAATTGTATTACTTTCCATTTGAACAACTGTAAACCTACTTTTGCCTCACCCTGTACACTCTAATTCATTCTATTGGAAATATCCATGGAAATTAACTGCAGCCTACCTCTTCGTAAGCCTCAGTTGATCCAACTCTTCCTCCCTTCCTGGACTGTCTACCCCATCTCTCAACACATCCTACTTTAGAGGCAGAGATATTTGAGCCTTCCAAGAAAACAAGTTCTTCATAGCCATAAACAATATGACAACTATATTTGGACTAATGGATAGGTCTTCTATAGTGCCTTCTACAAAGTAGAAATTGTAATAATAATAAAATGACAAGATTTATGGAGTAATTACTGTGTGCCAGACATTGTACTACGCGATTTATACCCATTCTCTCATTTCATCGTCATAACCACCCTATGAATACGTTACTATGGTTACCCCCACTGTATGGATGAGTTACAAACAACTTGCCTATAGCTAGTTATATCACTAGGCCTACAACCGGCAAGGAGCAGAGCTAGTATCTGAACTGAAGTTTGTGTGACTCCAGAGTCCACGCTCCTAAACACTGCACTCAACTAGAGAAAATGGTCTTCCAGCCATAAACGAGAATGATTTGAAGTCAACAAGGATTCCCCAGTCTCTCCGGGACAGTTAAGGGTTTTCTGGACTCACCCAGAAGAAGTTCAGGTTACCAGACAACATTGCCAAATAATTTAGATGAATTAAGATCGAAATCCTATTACACTGACTTTTTGTACTTTTTCCCTTGACTTTCGTGTGTATATATTTAGACATGTAGATTACCTTCCCATGGCTTTTCCTGATGTCCTTAAAATTTTCTGACTTCTGTGTGCCTCACATTTTTATCTTAGTGCCAGAGACCTTCTTTTTCTTTGCTTGGCAGATTTTTTCCTTTGTCCATCTTGATTTTCCTTTCCCATGTTTTCCTTCTCACAAATAAGCCAAGAAGCTCTCCTGAAGAGGGCAGGTACAATTTCGGTGACCTATTGCCTATTCCTTTGCTCTGCACGAGATGAACATCAACGTTTTCTGCTTTTCCTCTCTTCGCTCCCCCCGTGCCTTCATTTACTTTATCCCTTGTCCCTTGCCCTCTCTTTGTCTAGACTAAGTGCTAAACACGGCTCTCATCACCAAGAAGAGCAGCCCATGCAGGAAAGAGATTCAGCTTCCTTTGCAAGCTGCCAATTCAGCATGGCAGGGGAGGGGACCATGGAAGAGCATCCATTTAAAAGTGCTGATGGGCATAGGAAAACCTTGTAAAGCAGTTGAAAACTGTGGGACCCAGGAATTTTGGGGGGCTGTGTTCATTACTCATGGAACTTGCTCAGGTTGAAGGCTTCTCACCTCTCTGGAGGAGGGGTACTCTGACTAGTGGAATTCTTCCGTCTTCCTATGGCTCTGTTTTGTTATTTTTAAGCACAGAGTCGAGAGGTATGTGCCAGGGGGGTGGCAGCTGCCCCTGCTGCTCCTGTCCTGGCATGGTTATGACCCTTCTTCTTGTATCAGCATCAAGAGATTGCCGTCATGCCACGGCGCCCGGTAAAGAACTCTGCCCACCTCACGGCACACCAGGTTGCCTGCAAATCCTTTCCCTCTGCTATTAACTGTGAAGTCCCCAGCGCAGGAAGTGAAAGTGAAAAGACCCACAAACAAATGACTCTCTGTGCCCTGACGATGAAATTTCTTTTCATTGTGATTTCTCTTTTGTTGCTTATCATTCCAAATTTTAATGTTATTGCAAGCTAATGCCTGGCAGATGATGGACTTTTTTTTTAAGCACAATTAAATTTAAGCAGACTTTGCTTTTGGTAAACTATGTTTAGAAAAATGTATAGGATAAAAGAAAAACAACCAACCCAACATTAACAACATGCTCAATCTGGACACGAAAGCCCAGCATTTCCCTGAAAACCTTCCACGTATTTTACGTGGTGATCGTTGAAGAAAGGAACTGGTTCACTGGTCTAATAGAAATTTAATCTTCTATGAATAAATACGAATACACGGCAAGGCATCCAAAAAATGTAATTTCCATATACCCAAATGAAAGATTTTTAACTTATTACAAGATTACTTTGCCTGTAGACTGACTATTTAATTTGCATCAGCTAGTATGTAAGGAGTCACTGCATCAGGAGGCTGGGATGTAGAACCGGAAACACCGAGGCTCAGAAAGCCTCTCGGGACTCCCAGAGGGGGCATCATCTCTCACTTTAAACCCAACTTTAACTCATACGAACAACTGTCTACCCATTCTCTGGCATGTGGAGTCTGGTTAAGAATTCAAGTACCTAATTACATGCTTCACAAAGAGCGAAGGCAGAAGGTCCTTCATGAGAGGTTGGCTTTAAAATGGGCAGTGTTTAATGTGATGTGAGCGCGCCCCACTGCCATTGGCCCATAATGTGCATGGTCCTAAGTTTCTTCTTTTTTTTTTCTCTTTTCCACTAAAGAGAATGATGAGTGAGAAAATGCAACCCACTGAGAAGCAAGTCCTCCCTGTAAACCCAATGGTTGGAGTTCCCGGCTTGATTTATTGCCCTGACGCACTCTGCTCTCTGGCAGGAGCATCCTCGCCCCTGCCCAGGGCCACAGGGCACCTCCTCCATGTGGCTCACCGGGTCGGCCATCCATTATCCCCTCCACTCAACAGCCCTTTCCTGCTCTCACTGCACACAACACAAGGCTTTCTAAAACCTTTTTATTACTATTATTAAAGATGTCTCTATGGCGCCCCTGACGTTTTGAGGGTGATCCAACTAAATGACTGTTCTTCCTCCCTCCTCCCCAATTACTGTACCGGACATGACAAAACCAAGGGTCTGGCCATCATAGGCTTATCACCTTGATGAATTGGACAAGTAGACCTGTGCCACAGCCTGCCGCCGTCCTATCATCTCCAAGGTGGACATTGTCCCTGGAGGCCCACTGCAGGGCGGGAGTCACAAAGCCACCTGGTCCCCCCGTGCTCTGGGGACCTGAGACCCACATCAGCCTCCAAATGGAAAACAGGCTGCTGCCTTGTCTCCCTCCCAGGCACTGACATGATGAGAACTGATGGATTCTCAAAAGAAAAATGAGCAGCAGAAAGGTTGGTGCCTTCGCTACATCCTGCAGACTGGACGGTCTATGCAGGGAGTGGCCTGGATGGGCCACCTTGCGTGGCCAGAAATGTAGTTTTCCACATCGACTGTCAAACGTCCCTTATAAAAAAGAAGCAATTCTATTGCCTTGTAGTCAGAACTTTCTATTTCATAAAGAGGCTTTTCAACTTTTTAAATTATTCTTTCCACAGTTTGCCCAAGGGTAAACAGCTGACGTTTGTAATTCCCATCTTTATTTCTAAAAATTAGGAGACGGTGGAGTCAAATAACTTCTATCAGACACATAGTAAGTCAGCGGTAAAATCTAGGTGAGAACTCAATGTCTTTTGCGTTCTCCACTTTTACTATGTCCACCAAGCCACACCAAAAAGGATAGTATTTGGTAGACTCAAAATCACGCACTAGCACACTATAAATTCTACAATCTTATAAATCTTTCAGGAAATCCTTGAAACATCCTAGACTGTAAAGTCCTATTTTGAGTGGTTTGAGACCAGGACTTCTAAGTGAGACATTTTCTGCACTTTTAATAACCTATCTGTCATATTTTATAACCCAAAGTGATTGTTTTGAAACTTGGAGAAATCATTATTAATTTGTGTTTGCAAAAGAAAAAAAAAACAGAATTACAACATTTGCAATACGTATGGCTTTGGATTGCATACCTCGTATCTTTGGATGGGACCTGTCAGAGAGCAAACCCTAGCCCTGCCTCGGTGACAAATAAATGCTAGAGCTGTCTAAAGGTTTAAAGCAATACAGATTGTCTGCGCCAATGAGTTGATTTGGTGCGAGCGGGATGCTAATGAGCCTTTGATCCGTGCAGAGGCCACTGAGCTCTAGCACAGCCTCAGCCTGCACCCCTCACCCCGCCAGCTGTCTCGCAAATGCCTGCCATTGGTCACAGGGAGGACCAGGCGCGCTGCGAGTGGGAACAGATCAGTGCAAATTCATCATCTCTCCGAGTGCGTCACTCAGGTGTCGGTCTTCCACAAGACAAACCAGCGGCATTCTCTTTCTGCACGGTGATGGGCATGTCGCGGTAAAGAAATGTTCTTGAACAGTATCAGTGTTGATTTGTAGGGAAAACTGGTTTTGTTTGTTTTTTTTTTTTCCTTTGTGCTGAAAATGAATGTAGACTGGTGTCTACTTCACGACTTGCGCTTTTTAAAGGTATGGTGTATGGTAGTGTTGGGGGAGGGAAGGGTAAGGGTCCAGGGCGCAGGAAACCTTGCAGGGTCCCCCAGACTGACCACCAGGGTGAGTGATGGGAGGCACGCGATGGCAGCGTGGAGCAGCTGCGCTCCAGCGGGGCGGCTGGAGCGACCCGCAGCAGCTGGAAAAACGCGCGAGGTCAGGCAGTGTTTGTGGACGCTGACTGCTCCCGGAGCGGGCCTGGCTGCGAGGAGACATCAAAGCCCATCACCCAGGAATAACACTCAATGGACGGTCTGTGTGCGAACGGCCGCCCAAGGCGCTGACCCTGGAGGACAGGCCTCCTGGCCGCTCCACGCCCTTCAGAGATGACGTCACATTCCTCGGCACCTGCGCTTTCTGGAAGGGCTTGTGAGTTTTGGGAGGAAATAACCCACATTACCATTGCGTTGAGAAAGCGAAATTAAAAATAATTTTCCTTTGCTGTCCGCTGCCTTTTTCTGATGAAAATGCCTTTTTAATCCTCACCAGATTTTTATTAAGTGCCTGCAATATCCCCTCCTTGAGGGCAAAGGCTAACAACTCCCAACCTCACTTGGGTTAGGCTGTCGAGCATCTTCGTATGGATTCCATATTATGTCCTTTTTCTTATTACTTTCAAGGATTGGATTTTTTTTTTGAGATGGTAGAATATACTGTATAATATACAGTGTAAGTGAGAAATTAGTTTATTATCCAAAGGCTTTTTATGAGAAAAATACTAATTTGGAAAAAAAATGACAAGAAAACCCAGTCTCTTAGATTTAGGAGGTAGGATTATTGTTATTTTTAAATTGTTGATGTTGAAATAGATGGAAATGAATAGGAAGCACACTCGTGTGTAATAAGAGAAAGAGACATGATACACTGGGGAAAACTGGAAACCCAGAAGTTTGGCATTTTTTAAATTTTAAATCCATTTTGTACCAAGAAATATTCCAGTTTTGCAGGCCAAGTGCTTGAACTTGAGACAGAACAGTGTCGTTTCAAGCCTGTTTCCTGTCCAAGGTCAGGGTCCGTGTTTAAATGAGTTGGACTCCAAAAGCTTTCTTCCTGTAAGAATAGATATCAGGGCCTTTCGCAACAGTGAGATTCCCATGATCACCCTCAAAAGTGCCTTCCTTCTGTACCACGGCCTCAGGACCCCACACCCCGGCTCCTCCTGGGCAACCTCTGGACTATTCCAGCCGCACTGAGTCACTGCTGTTTCATGATCTCTTGGGGCCAGCTCCCACCTTGGGACTTCCAACTGGTTCCCTTTGCCTGGGACGTGGCCCCCCTCTCGGTGCTCACTGCCCCTGGGAGGGCTTGCCTCCCTGACCTGTCACCCCACCTGCCACACTCCGAATCACCCTCACTGGCTTCGGTTTCCCCAGAGCCCTTTGCCTTCTCAATGACGACAGAAGTCACTTCTCCATTCTGTTTATTACGATCTCTCCCACCAGAAGGTAGGCTCCCTGGCCAGAGATTACTGTCGATTTTATTCACTGCTTATTCTCAGCACCTAGAGAAGTGCCTGGCGCAAAGTCGGTGCCCAACAAGCATTGGCTGCATGGATATTATGACTACAAAGATGTTTAGTGATTACTTTGCAGCAGCGGACTCGGCGTTCAAAAGCCCAGCTGTGATGACCGTGAGCTAGAAGCTCACCCCACGTCTGTTCTTCTCACCTGGGAGCGTGTTTTCTCAGCTCACCTCACAGCACTGCTGGGATGAACCAACGAAGCGCTGCTCAGGAAAGGATTTGACATGCCACCTCTCTAAGCCAATGTGTTTTCATCTTTCAAATCAGAGTGTCATATTACCTATTCTTAAAGATCATTTAGAGCTCTCGACCTCAGTGATCAGGATGGAGACCAAATCCTAGCCTCCGTCGTGTTGCTCGGTGCTTGGGGCCATGACTTATGCCTGACGGTCAACCTGCTAACTGGGCGCTTCCATCCTGAAGCCTCCGCCTCATGCCCGAAGGCTGCAGAATTCTTTGCTTCCCTGGGGGCTCCCTCCTTCCTCCATTCCCTGGTGTCTATTGGAGGTCTGCCTGAGTATCTGCTGTGCTTGGATACTGAGGTCTTCCTTCTGACCCTGCTGGAATGTGATCGAAGGACTTCGCAGGTCCTGCCAGAGAAGGACTGAGGCGTCCTGCCATCTACACCCGCTGTAAAGCTCTTACAGGTGCAGGCGTGGGCGCTCTTAGTGGGGATGGCTCCTCCAAAGACCAGGGAAGAGAACACCTTGGAGAGTGGTGGAGGCACCCTCCTCCTGTACCATGACCTTGACCTCACAAGCCTGAGCACAAATACCCCCGCTGAATCCCCATAGCTGACCGTGGGCTCACCTTTGCCTGGAATTACCAATAGACACCACCCAGTTTGCTCTGTGACTTAGGGGGTGTCCTAGCCTTCAGCCTAGACCGAGAGGTAAATTCCTAAGATTTCTTTCAAATTTCCTTTGGGTGTGTCAAGCAGGCTTCTCTTTCTAAATCCTGAAATCACCTTGGAAATTTTAGACAAGGGCAGATGTCACCGAATGTGACTGGCAAGTGTTCCACATGCCATTTGTTGCACGTGGTAGCTGTTTTCCCTTTTTGCTTCTTTTTCTTTTTTTCCCTCCTTTAAAAAAAAATCACCACCACACTCTAAAAGCAATTAAAACAAACTTTTCAAAGACTCTTCTTTGCTGGCTGAGATATTCCAACCTCTGACTTTTTCTGAAGCGCGAGATAAGACTTTCTGATTAACTGGGTGTGGGATGTTTATTCAATCTGTTCATTTTCTACATTATGGATCCTGCTGCTTAATTTCCATGCCATGTCAGTGGCATATACTTGCTGAAATTAATAAATACAATACATACCATCGATGTGTGAAATTTTAAAAAAATGTATTTCCATAGTTTGACATACAAAAACGTACTCACGCACTTTTGAAATCTACTGTCAAATCATTTCACATCTGCACCTAAAGCAAACAGACATAATGCTAACAGCTTGTTAGAATTCAGAAATGCCACCCGCTAATCAGCCCACCTGTGGCATTCTCGGTCCATCTTGCAAGCTGCATAGCCTGCTGCCAAGAAGCTTGACAAGAAAATGTATATTAAATTATTGAATAAGATTGGAAATATTGTACAGTGTGGGATAAAGAGAACGCACCACGTGTGGCCAATGACACGCTGTACCTTTTCATTCTCAGGCCTGTCGGGAGGTGACCTAGCTTCATTCCCGTTTTCCATAAATTATGAAGCTTCTGCTATGTCTCTGGAGGCAAAATCACCACCAAGATTTTTATTGTTTTTATCGGGTTTGGTTGTGTGCCGTTGGCATTGGCGAAAACAAAAACCCAGGAAAAATAAAAAGCAGAGAGCAAATTTCTAACTGGGCTGGGCAGAAACAAACCCACTTTTATACAATTCCCTCCTGTGCTTCAGAGTAAAACAAAGGAGATTTCCTGACCCTGCTTTTTAGAAACCACAGGAGCAATGATGGTAACTAAATCCAATCATTAAGTATTATCTAAAATCCTAGGAAAATGATCTCTTGATCTTTCTTAGCAAAAAAAGTCAAATAGAGAGCAAAAGTGAAATAAAGCTATTAAGATCCTGGAGAAAAAATGGGGCAAACTAAGGGTGTGCTGTGCCCACGCCTGGAAGCTTGTGAAATCAGAGGTAAGCGTGACATTGCACAACCCGATTATATTTCTCCCCATTATTAATTTCTATAGATGCTAAACGAACGTGCTCACAGAAGTATCTTCTCTGGGGGGTCTGTGAGTAAGAAATGTGATTTTAGCATCTGTTCTTTTAAGGCTATTTGCTCTGGGAAGGCAGTGTGTTTTGCCATAAATCTAGGTCATTAATTTGTATCTGTTCTTTGTTTATTTAAGAAACAGGACAAAAGGGCAGCTGCTGAAACATTTGGCGGTGCCGAGGGGTAGTGCGCGCAACGTGCTGGAGTTCTGCACATGGCCAGCTTGAGTTTGTATCCACAGCTACAGGACAGGAGTTTATGGAAACCCTTTGCCAAGCCATGTGGTGTTCGGCTTCCCTTTGCATCAATACCCTTTTAATTACCTGATCCCGAAGGGGTGCAGGGAGTTAGAGAAAATCGTCAGTGCAAAAGCCCAAGAACCTGCTGAGAGTCAGATTTTTGAAAAAATAAGAAAGAGAGAAACATAGTAACACAATGTCTGGCAATTATCCTATGTAATATCAATATAATCCTGCAAGTGGCCTGCAAAGGTAACGCTGTGACCTATATAATTTGATATTTATAAACTGACACACTACCATATCCAGGAAATTGATTGTTAGCAACATTGAAGGCTCAGAAATTGGCCAGTAAGTGCAGAATCATTTGAAAGGCATTATTGTTATTATGAAGCATTACAGAGGTTTTGTTTATTATTGTAAATGCAATGGATTCAGTAAATTAGGTGTATTTAAAAAAGTCATTGGCTGCTTATTAATCCCGAAGCCTAAGCACTTTAATTCAAATGGATCGCAAAATATAGCTGTGTTTTTAGGGATGACCCAGTATAAGTTCTCCAGATAAAGGAGGCATAGTTTTTTGAATTTGGAAATAACGGTCACGATGATGATGATGATGAAGATGATGATGTGACAAGAACTGTTAGAATATATCTGGCTGGTGTGGCTCAGTTGGTTGGAGCACTGTCCCATAACCCTGAGGTTGCGGGTTCTGTCCCTCGTCGGGGTTCAGGCAGGAGGTAACCAATCACTGTTTCTCTCTATCTGCCTTCCTCTCTCTCTCTAAAAGCAATGGGGAAAAAATGTCCTTGGGTGAGGATTAAAAAAACCCTGTTAGAATTGCTTAAAACGCTCTAATAGAACATTATGGCATTTTTATGTATAGCTACTTATTAGAAATGAAAGGAAAAAGTAAAATTTATCAAAAGTGAATTTTAAGTCCTCAGGAAAAATTTTTGCTTAGAATCATTTGTGTTTAGGATGAAACACAATGCCACCTTTGCCTCCTTCTAGAAATCCCTCCCTGGGAGAGACTGCGGTCACTTTTTAATCTCGGAAGTCTGCTTGTGCCAGCCTGGGGACCTGTTGGGAGGGATGTATAAGTGACTCAGGGGCCCAGCAAGCCACCTGCAGTGGTGCTGAGTTTGGTGAATGTGCAATAGAAATTTAATGCTTACCTGGATAGAGGTTTAATTTTTTGTTGAATATTTTTTCCCATGAGTAGAAATGGTCTTGTTTTTTTTTTCAGGTGCTCTCTTGTGAGGAAGTCATAACTAAAAATTTGGTCTGAACAAAGGACTGCTCTTTCAGCGCAAAATCCAGGCCGTTTCCTGGACACCCTGGCAGGCTGGGGGCCATGTGGGCCCCTGCCTGTGGAGCTGTGCTCCCGACAGCAGACAGTCGTCCGAGAGGGACCAGGACAGTCTGCGTTCAGAGGCAAGGACCGAAGACCCTTAGGAGGACGCTTAAACAAGACTTGTCTTTTATTTCATCAGACAGCCTTTGCATTCGTCATTAGGGTAACATGCAGATGCCCAGGGCCTTGCTCTCAGAATGAATGTGAACTTGGTCCGAGGAGAATGTGCTCTTTCCTACCTTTTCACTGTTTTGTAGTCAGGTGGTCCAGAAAAAATGTGAAGTGTCAAGCCACATTATCCCTAGATTTGCTGAAAAGATTCTTCTCTCAACATCAGTGAAGAAAGAAGGAGAAATGAAATCAATTGCATATAAGACCTCAAGAGATTTTTTTATTTTCTGAGACTGTGTTTAGAGGAGAAAGCACATGAAGGATGCTTCCTAATATGCATACACCAGCCACTTGGTTTTACATGTGGACTATTGTCTTAAGTTGTTAACAAACCATGGGGCAGCTACTAACCCAATATCTATCTACTCAGCACCCACTGTGGGTGAAGGAAAGAGAAAGAAAAGAAGCCGGACATTATAACAGCTCATATTCCCTCGAAAATAGTTTAAACTTTAAATATTAGAAAAAATTAAAATCTTATCTGGTATTTTGCTGTGTACCATGTAGAACACCTGGACCTCTTCTGTAGGCTTAGATTAACATAAAGCTTTTTGGTAAGAAGTTTAGTAAAATATTGTTATTATTCTAAAACTAAGGGGGAAGCCCTCAGAATGTCTGTCCTTAGGAGACTGATCACTGGTTTACCGCTGAGCAGGACACGAGACACTTCGTGCTTGTCCTGTCTGGCTGGCCACTATGTTTCAGTTCTATTCATCTCGATGCTTTTCCTTTTATCTGACCCCATCCAGTCTCCTTTGTGGTCCCACACTGTACGTACTCCCCAAGGTTGAATGGATGAAACACACACACACAGAAAGGTGCTGCATTCTCTACCCCCTAGGATAGCCACAGTGTATCTATTAGTCTGTATTGGGCTCTCCATGGATATAAAGAAATATGTTTTATAGATGTAGAAAGATCATATTTATATGGAATAAAGATATCTGAACATCTCTTCTGCTACCAATAGCTCTTCAATTCTCTAGTCTTGCTCACTTTTCAATTCTATCCATCTCTGGGCTGCTAAGTCCCTCAACTTCCCTCTGAGTCCCTTTCTCCCAAACCAGTTCAGATGCTCTCCATCTGATCCTCCTCCCCAGCATGGCTGTGGCCTTTGGGGTGCCTGCTAGGTGTTAAGTGGATGATTATTCATTGTGATCTCCAAGCTTGAAAGCCTCCTCTCCTCATAGAGACTCCACTCCCTAGAGAACAGCTTGGCAGCAATTTTCTCAGAGTGGAATAAAAAAAATGCATCACACTTTAAAAAAAATAATAAAACAACCCACGTGGCATCTCTCAGGAGACTCTGGATGCAGGTTCCATTTCTGTTCAGAGAAGCTGCGCATTGTAGTGAAAAAAATCACTGAACTGGGACTCGGTTCCCTCCCTTCCGGTTCTGGCTCTGCTAACTACTAACTGGGGGACCTTGTCCAGGTCATCTACCTCGCTGAGGGTCTTAGGTCCCCAAAGTAAAACTAGACAATGGGACAGGGGGCATGCAAGGTCCTTCCAGCTTGAGCACTCCCCGAGTGTGAGAAATGGGACTCGCAAACACCAAAAGGACGCGTTTGTCAAAACTAGGATTTGATGCCTCACGAGGAAATAACTCGGGCTTCTATCCCTTTGGTGTTTCATCTTCAAATCACTGAAATTTTGCCTCCTCTGCCAAGTCTTCTCTAGGAAGAACAACTAATAATCATCTAATATGCTTTACCCTCAGAAATTGATACTTTGGAAAGTTTGAAACCAATGTTCTTCCTTTTGGGGGCAATGCCTGTAGAGCGGGATACAATAGATCTTCTTTAAATGGTCAACCTTATCATTGTATCTATTTTATTGGTGAATATGACAAAGTATAAGGTTTATTCTGAAAAATCACTTTTAAACAGAAAAATTTTCTTTAAACTTTTTTGCTTTAAAGCCAGAGTTAGAGCAATCCATAATTCTATACATCGTCTATCTATCTAGATGCATAATATATAATTAAAAAATAAAATGAGAAAAACCTTCCTTTCTCTTACCTCAATAAATACCCTACGTTAAGTACTTTGTGTTGAGAAGATTTCCATCATTGGGATGCATTGCAGGTATGCTCGAAACACTGTAGAGGATCCAGAGCTGAAGAATGAGCACAATTGCTACATATTTGCATGAGGAAGGGAGAGCAGAGAGGAAGGGAGGGAGGGAAGAAGTAACGGAAAGCAGGCAGGCACGGTTGGTTGCTCTTAGCTGCATCTGCACAGATATGAGCAAGATCCATGGCCCCCACACTGGCGAGCGACCCCGTAACTCTCCCTGAGCTTAGACGCTGCAGACAAGGTGGGAAAGCAAGAAATATCAGTGCACTAGAAATATCGTGCCCCAATTATGTGAAGTGGCCTAGAGAGCGTTTCCAAAGAATCATTTAATGGCTGATGCTCTGGAAAGTTCCAGTGTAATTTAGGACCGTGTTTTCTCCGTCTCCAGTTCAGCCCAAATCAGCACGCCATGAAGCCTTCTCTAAGATGTAGGCGGAAGCCAAACTTTTCCCAACCCAGAGATGCCTGTGACTGTGTTCCTGAGACTCTCCCTTCCACCCCTGGGTCAACCACACTCCTGACTGGCCTGCCACATCCGGCTGCTGGCAGCGAACAATTCCACCTTCGCCCTGGACATCACCTCACGGTAGCCACGATTCAGCCATCGCAACCCTTCCTTTGCTTCTCGCCTTTCAGACTATATCCTGGAAGTCTTCTCTCTAAGGCCTTACTTTCTCTCCTTCGACCCTTGACTTGGCCATAGACACTCTCTCGCCTTCCCCTCCTGCATGGGTTAAAGAAAATGATAACATTTTCCAGCAATTTTTTTTTAATTGCAAAACACTGGGCTGTCCTAGAGAGCTCAAAAATCTACCTGCAAATAAAATTCATCATGGATGGGCTCTCTCTTAGATCCTTTAAACCTCTGTCCACTCAAAAGTGTCCAAGGTGCTCGAGTATTTCTGGTGCTTATTCTGTTATTAGAATAACTCAATGTGAACCAATTTTATATCTCAACTGGATATCACACAAGTTTTGAAGTTACATAAAGAAGCTAACTTTTCAGCTTATGGTAATTCCCTAAAGTTATAACAATTTGGCATCTAATCTATAGATTTGATAGCCAAGAAGTGATATCAGCTACTATTTATTAAAGACTTACGGCCTACTAGGCAGTGTGCTAAGCATTTTCTGTGCCTTCCCTCTGTGCATTTTCTCAACAAGCTTCTGTGAAAGGTATTCGTTCCCCGCTCCTTGTGAATAATTTGCCCAAGATCACAGAGCTAATGAAATCACAGTCAGAAGTGGAACCAAGACCTGACACCTATACCAGTACTTACCCTGCTAAACATGAAAATACGTACTTTAGATTTCTGAAAGTGGTTAACCATAAAGTATGGACTTTGTGGCAAATCATTCATAATGAGAGCGGCTGAGCAGAACCTGGGGGAAGATCGGCCGCAGGCTACAGAGGGATTTGATTCTGGCTGTCCTGGGCACGATGGTCTCATGCAGAGGACGGTGAGCGCAAGTCATAAACTGGAGGGGAATAAATGGATATCTGCTGGAATATGAAAGATGCAGGCTAAGGTATAAAATATTTTCCCATTATGGAGAGTTGCGAGATGCAGGAAGGCACCTTGGAAATGACAGAATCTGTTTCACTCTTGCCCTTGAAAACATGGAATCGATTTTCCTTTGAGCAGAAGTGAAGATCCAAAGGAAAGGCCCAGGCATCTTCTGCGTAGGATTCTGTAATCATCATACAATTCTAAAGAGTACCCTGGCATTACTTTTTTCCATCACAAGTCATTGGAGACGCATCATGTGGCCCGAATGTATGCAAACCCCAGTAAGCCTGAAAGTCAAAATTGGATGAGAGTCCATTATTCTGGACCTTAAAGTGACAGTTCATTCAGATAAGAAATGAGTCATCACTGAAGGAAGAACATGAATCAAGTAAGAGGATCTTATCCTGATTTGATATTTGTTAATTAAATACAAATTGACCAGCCTCTTTCCTGTTCTGGAGGTACCAGATTCAATCCTATAAAGCCAGTGAGAAGAGAAAAAAAAATCTCCCTTTTCATTGATCCCACAGGGGAGGCAAATTTTTCAATCACTGATCAGCCCTTAAATTTGTACCTTCGTCTGAAAGCTTAAACAAATAAAACAACAGCTTTTTGAAACAATGCATTTTTTTAAATTTTTGCTTTTGAAAGTAGTTAATCATTCATCAAAGGGAAAAAATCTCTGCGTATGCAGCTGATGAGTCAGGAATTCAAGATGTATTCCACAGACATCTGTAGAAAGTAGTAGTCCAACTGTGTTAAGAAATCGACTTTGTTAACATCATAGGTTTGGGTACTATGGAGGGATGTGAGGGTTTGTGAGATCAAGTCAGAGATAAAATCGGTCTGTGTTAAGTAAGAATTTTAATAAAATTTGGAACTCTGATTCATTCAACTGTTTTCTGGTGATTTCTTAAGGCTCTGACGGCTCAGCCTGACTAGATGCATCATTATTTTGACACTAATAAATAAGGGAAGGCTGGGAAAATCTAGTGGGCTGGAAATTGCTTGTGAACCATCAGGGCTAGCTTTTAAAACTAATTTACTGGAAAAGATAATTATTGTCTTTTTCCTTTTCTTTCCGTCACAGAGAACATCATTCCCTGCGTGCCATTGAGCGCGACAGTCTGTTCTTTTAAGAAGCAGCAGCAACAATTTCCTAACACCCCAAACGCACTTCAATGCACTATTTTAAGAAAAATATACATGAGTTATGGATTTGAGCAAAATCCATATTTAATCCAGATTATACATTCCATGGCGGTTGAAGAGGGTCTGCTTTTGTTTTGTTACTCCGCTCTTCATCATGTCCCTTGGACTCTCGTCAGAGAGTGTGGTTTGAGCATACCTTCGCCATTGTTTTCTTTATTAATTTAATCTTATCATTTGAGGTTTGAGACTGATTATCCAGCTTTTTATACAGCAGTACAGTTTTTTTTTTCTGTTTAACACATCGTGGAGAACTGAGTGTCAGGTTTCTGTCTCATATGTTCCACAGTTCTGTGTTCTGGTATGATGCCGGCATAATTCGAATGCCGGTATAATTCAAGACAAATAGTGATCTTTCCAAGTTTCATAAAATAAATGCTTGTAATTTATAGGAATTAGAAATGCAAATATTGAAATGCTTTCGAATGGCACATGGTTACATTTTTTAAATGTCAAAGGTGTGGGGAATGGAGCTGGCCTCCCTACAAATCTCCCTAGCCTTCTAGATGGTCCAAGAACACAGGGAGGACGAGTCCCTCAGAAGGAGGGTGGAGAAAGGCAAAACAACCGTCACCCTGTCACATCGCATGTTTCTAGCTGAGGAAGACGAACGCGATGCTCACATGGCCAGGCGCGCTTGCCCGCACGTCCATTGGATCCTGAGGAACAAGGCAGCACTGAGGTGGATGGATGAAGCATCCCAGTCAGTTGTTGAAGACTCCGCTGTTGATGCCAATTGTGTTCTCCAAATGTCTTAAAAATCTGTTTGAACAAAAATGTCACAAACACTCATGATTTCTAAAGTTGCAGGGGGCATTTGAGGTGACATACATAGTCGGGGACAACATCTTAATTACCTCCTCTCCCACAATGCCTAGCACAGGGTTTTGCTCAATAATTATGTATGAAACAATGGAATAAATGAATGAATCCAGTTCAGCTGGTGTCCCAATGCAGACATCCCTGCTTTGCATCCCTGCACATGGCACTACCTCTGTCTGCTGTGGCTTCCCTCTAACAGTTCCCAAGTTCCCCCTGACGTGGGAGGAGCCACAGCATGCCCACCTGTAATCTCCACCTGTTTGCCCTGGTGTGTACTTGGGCGGGTTGTCTATTCCCTTTACTCCAGGACAATCTTCTAATATTTTAAGGCAGTTATCATGTCTTCCCTTAGATAGCTCCAGAATATTCACCAGGTCTTCCTATCCTTGCTTACAAGGGAGGCAATGTAACAAAAAGGAGATTGCTTGATGAGTGCTTGGTAAACTTATATTTCTGTCCCACCTTGGTTATTTATGAGCAATGGGACATGTGGTGGGCCACTTAATCTCTCAGGGAATTTATAGATTCATGCATAAAACATCATAGTAATGTTTGTCTTCTTACCTGATAGCATTGGTTTGGGGATCAAACCTCTGAAAATTATAAGATGTTCTGGAAATATAAAATGACATTATTATTATTATTATTATTGGTAGTTTTCAGCTACTTTGCCTATCTAGTATCCTTCCTGTGGCCATACCTATAGTTTGTCATTTTGTCCCTTAAAATGTAGAGACCAGAATTGAATTCACTGTTCCGTCTATGATTGGCCTTGTAGAAAGGACACCAGAAGTGGAAAGGAGGAGAAAGAAAGAAGTGAATTCACATCATTCAAACTTACCGTGTGCCAGGTCCTTCATTCTTAATTTGTTTTAATTTTCACAATAACTCCTTCAGGCATGTATTGTATAGGTAAATAAAGAAAGCCTTAATGTTTTGAAATAAAGTTTGCTCACATCACCTCGGTCAACTTGCCTCATGTCCCTTCTCCTCTGTCACGTTGCCCATAATTCCATCGTTCCCGTAACTGGGACACTCTACTTCTGCGACTGGAGCATTAGATGGTGATGACATTTTTAGTTTGCCCCCAGCTGAAATATAATGGTGACTCATTAAGCGTGCAGTAGGCTAAGGGTTTTAGATTCTCATTTCTATTTTGTTCCCTGTATATTTCTATCCACCCCATACTCGCAGAACAGGCCTGGAGGACCCTAAGTTCAGGCTCTGTCATAGACCCGCTCTGAGCTTGACATGATCTCATGTCATTCACAACCTCTCTCTCTCTGTTTAATCATTCTTTCCAGATTTTTAGTGGGGATAAATACAGAGATTACCAATTTTTAGTTTCTCTATTTCTTGATATTCCTCCTTTTGAAAATAGACACATCTGTCCATCTATCTTCCCATTCCTCATTCTCATTCTCTCTTCTTCTTCCCTCAGTTTTCCCTCTCTTCCTTCCTGAGTTAATACATGCAAAACGCTCAGAAAAGTGTTTGTCACATACAAAGCGCTCCAAAATGTTAGCTATTATCATTCATTCACCAAGTATTGATTAAGCATTTCCTAGGTACCAAGGCCTGTGCCAGGTGCTGGGTATATACTGGTGAAGGCCAGTGTAGGGGAAGATAATGCAATGCCTCTAAATAAACCTATTAAAACTGGGTAGTTAGGTGACTACTGTTTACTTATATCCCTATTCTTGTTCCTTTTTAGCTGAAAAAAAATTTCTCATTGCTGCCTGTCTAAAGTTCAAAATAATCAAGTGTTAGAGAAGTTATTGCCTTTTGGAAATGCCTGGAAGAGCCTACATATAATTTATATGTTTGCTCTGCATAAAAAAAGATCAACCTCGAAACTACTTAGAAAGGTATATACAGAGGGAAATAATTTATTGGCATCGGGTTTACTCGGCTTTGCACTTGTGATGTGGGGCTACTAACCACTTCCGGGTCTGCGATGGGATTTGGGTGGTAAAGGGGAGGGAAACAGCTGGACGGGGCAGTGAGAGACAAAGAGGAAGAGACGGAGAAGAAGGCAGAAGAAAAGGAAGAAGGTTTGACCTAGATTCCCAGCTGCCCATTCTCTGAATATCAGAATCCAATCAAATGCTCTCAGGGAAGGGGCAGAGAAGAGAACAATTAGAAGCATGAAGTTAAAGAGTCCAAATTTCTGGTTCCATTTCTTTTCAACGCAGCGACACCAAGGCCGGTTCAGGGCCCAACTTCCGGATTCACACGTGCTTATCTTCACACGTGGCATGTCTTCTTTCTTTAGTGAGATGGAGCTAATTTATGCTGCAGCATGCCTCGGAAATACTTAACCTTGTTATTCGAGAGCCGTGTGTTTTCCCACGGAGGCAGGAGGAGCTGTTTCAACCCTTTTTCACTGTGAAAGCGATGGATTGTTTGGATGGAAAGGGTCTCTGACCATCGGGAGGGGCGGCTTTGGAAGTGGCTGCTGGGAGGGGACCCAGCACAACCCAGAGGTTGCTCAGACTCGCCCGCCAGCCGCCACCCCACAGGAAGGACGCCGTTGCCTGGTTTATTTTCTTCTTATAAGAAAGAGCTTTTCCAGAATTCCCGATGGGCTAATCCCCCTTTTTCATAGGGAGTAGCAGAATAACATGAGGATTTTTGTGTGTCAAACAGACAAACTCGTACATTCACGAAGATCAATATTCCTATCATTATGCTGTGATGTCGTCTCTGAAGTTTCCATCACTGTCAGGCTCCTGTCTGTGTGCTGCCAGGAGTCCACTTTGCTTGGACTCTAAGAGGAGACCTGGGAGACAGGTTGGAAATGTAGACAGGGGCTTGATTAGGGAGGCTCTTGAGAGCAAGTGTATCAGCCAGCTAATTGCTGTATAACAAACAAGCACCGAAGGTTACTGGCATGTAACAGCAGGCATTTGTCTCCGGCATACCTGCTGGTCTTCAGGCCTGTGCACTGGGCTGGGCAGCTTTGCTCTACGCACGTTTATTCTGGGGTCCAGGTTGAAGGGAGAGGAACCCTCTGGGGAAGCTCTCGTGATGATGGCAGAAGCTCACAAGGGCTTGGACAACCACATAAGCTCTACCGTGTGTCAGAACCATTAACGTACCACCAGCCTAGGAAGTCGCATGGCCAAGACCAAAGTCAGTGGGGCCAGGAAATACACGCTGCTCCTATGAGACCATGGCCAAGATGTGGATGCATGCTTTTCCTCCAGGGAAATAAAGAGTTATGACTAACAATTTGATCTAGCAGAGTCAAGGTGAGAAGCTTGGAGAGTCAAGGGGAATAAAGGTATTTTATTCATTGTGTCTGTGGGGGTCTGGATTAAGCACCCACAGAGTGGAGGGCAGGGTACTTGGCCTGTGAGGGTCACAGCCCAGGAGCCTCTGGTCCTAGAGGGGGACCAAATACCCCAAGCCTGCAGATGTCGAGAATATGCAGCTGCCATGGACTTGATGACTGACAGGATTCGATCAAGGGACCCTCAGCTCTGAAAGTCTTCATCAGGGATGCCTTGCAGGAGGAGCAGAGCAGGAAGGAAACCACAGAGCAGGCCCAGGACCAGGGTAAAGTGAGTCAGACATTTGCTTCTGGTCCCAAGTTTCAGGGGCACCCACAACTCAATAATCAAGATAAAGAAGGTTTTCATGCAGTATTTTTAAAAATCACAATACCAAAAAGTTAATAACGAACAAAATGCCAGAATTCTAAAGAAAGACAGGACTGATTTTCCTGCCAGAAAGACAGGACTGACATTACTGATTTTTCCTTTTTCCCCAGGCTTTGCTATGGCTTCACTCAGTACTACTGAGCCTGCAAGTAGCGGGGAGAAGAGACGGGTCAGCATGAGTGACAGGTACGAAGGTACGGAGAAAGACAGCTTCACGGTATGCTGTCAAGTAGACAAGCTTGGACGGGCGGAAGGTCTGAACGAGGGGACAGTAAAAGATGAAGGGGGAAATGGGAGACAGATATGAGAGCCAGTGGAGGGTGAGAACTAAGAGTCACAGTGAGAACTAATAGGCGAGATTCACTTTAGTGCATTATCAAAACGGATGGAGCGTGTTCCGTAGAATAACTGTTGTACCGATAGTGCATAGGATGGGTGATGAAGGGCAGACAAAACTGATTGGGAGGGACAGTTAGAGAGAAGTAGGGTGCACAGGCGTCTGCTAAGGGGTAGCTGAGGCAGTCAAAAAGAAACATTTCCAAAAGATGTTGTGGTTAAAGAGAACTGGCGGAACTCACTCATTTGGCTGCTGGGATAGAGGAGAAGCAGAAACGATGAACCATCTGCCAGACAGCTGGGTGGATCTTCGCCTGAACTGCCCGTGGGGAGATCTTCCGCAGCAACTGGCATGGAGAGCCGGGAGCAATACGAGGGAACAGAGCAGGAGAGACAGACTTGGGGTCCTGAGAGTATCTGGGAGATCGGGAGATGTAACACCAGCTGAAGCAACGTGCTCAAGCGCAGGGGGTCCAGAAATAATGAATGAAAGGTCAAGAAACTGATTTTCCCTTTCAGCGTTTCTCAGCCGTGTGGTGCTGTTTGCATTTTGGCGTAAGGAGTCCTTGTCGTTAGGAACTGTTCTGTGTGTTCTCTCCCTGTACCTTCCTCCCATTAAATGCCAGGAACCCTTCACAACCACTGGGACAAGTGGAAAAGGCCCACACATTTGGCAAATTCTCCCCAGGCTGCGGTTCCTGACCCTCCAACCCAGGACCATTGGGATCCCCTCTGGGGAAGAAGAAAATCTTGATTCCAGGACGTTGTCTAAGAGACACCAAGAGATAATAAGGTGCAGAAAACGCAGAGACAGAAAGGTCCCAGAGGAAGGGTAATCAGTGGTGTCAAAAGTTAACAGAACGATCCATGACCAAGGCCACTTTGAAGACCAAGACCACGGGAGAGATGTCTCTCAGAACACCGTTAGTTTTTCCCAAACAGTTAGGCGTTGTCTTATATGGTGATTGGACAGCTGGAGTTTTTCAGGAACACCCACTTTTTAAGCTTCACAAGTTATACAATCACACAATCTAGCTCCATTTAAAATGCCATGTATCTATGTATTATCTGTTTATATCTGTGTGTGCATGTAATATGAACTGATTCATAGGAAGAATGTGTTTTTTATCATCAAAAGTGTTATCTCATTGCCGTTATATGTCCATTAATGCCATCTGTGCAGCTCTCCGTAGGATGACAATATGCAAACATCAGGAAGCTTAGCTAAAATTTTCCTTTCCCGTCTTTCTAAGTGGAAAGAATATTTTTGTGGGTGTGTGTGGAAACAAAAGGGCAACACCTCATTTAAAAATGAACTTGCCCGACTATATGTGATAATTTTTCTAATTAAATGCAGTCAAGAAGCTGAGAGGGATCTCTTCCTTATGAATCAAACACCTGCAAAGAAATTTGAGCTCTTGACCCGCATTTCTTTGTGCCTATAGTTCATCATTGGAGTTACATAAAGGTCTTGTTACGGTTGCATCTTTTGGAACATCCTCTCTTGGAAGTAAAACAGAGAAGGTGATTTTTACTTATTATTTTTTATTCTGTTTAGTCTATTCCTGCAGTTGGACACCCAGTGTGGCATGTGGCCTTTGGAATGATTTTAGTTGTCCATCTTCACTGAGTTCTGTTGGCTGTACCGAATCAAATCAGGTAACATTCTGCTAATTTCCACTTCACATTCTATCAAGGTCTTCTCTAAATCACTGGTTTTGGAGTGCTTTATTACTCCTTCCATTCTAGCCACTGTGTTGCTCTCCAGGTTGGACAAGGATCTGCGGTTTAATATTTCTAAACATAAAATACTACCTTTAAAGATTCTTAATTCCCCTTTCCAAATCTCATAGTGTCAGCAGAAGTCTTTTTCCCTTGTCATCGTGTTCAAAATTATCTGCCCTTTATGAATGTCTTGAGACCATCACACAAAGCTAATGGTGGTAGAGCAGATGCCTCTTTCAACTCCAAATAGAAGGAAATCTGTTGTCTCCAATAATCCCCAAATTCAGACACTTTCAGACAGCTATTATCAAGAGACCACATTCTAAGAGCAGATGTATTATTAAGGCTGGGAAATGTTATGAGGACTTCGTGATCTGACAAATGATTTCAATCCACCCTACATTCCAACATTTCCTCTTTTAATAAATGAGAGATTGAAATATCCATCTTGGGAAGACAAGTTGGGTAAGGTAGTTGGGAACTGGAGTTGTAACGGATGCTTCATGCCAAAACCATCCCGAAATTAAGCTTACCGGTCCCTTAGATATTTACAGTCTCTTCGTGTGATTAAAGCAATGACAATGTATTTTAATCTCCATATTCAATCCTGTAGCTCCTTGCCACAGACAGAAAACACAGCCCCCTGCCTTGCAACAAGGAATGAAACAGAAACACCACCAGCCTTTAGCTGTCCCACCCCCATGTGCTCAACCACTTCTCTAGACCAGTGAGTCTACCTTTCTCTGATTACTCCATTTGGAGCCTTTCAGTGAGGCCATTCTGCTAAACTTTTTTTTTTTTTTTTAAGGTGCAATCGAGTTCTTCCACTCTGCAGATAATAGACTCTTCCTCTGAGTTCAAGTGGATGGTTTCACCAGCTCTGTTCTGAACCATAACAGTGTATATTCCTCAGCACTTGCAAACTCCTTGTTATCCATGATTTCCCAAAAATACCTGTGGCGCCGTGAGATCTGTATATAATCCTATCCTTGTCAAATGTCATACAGCTTAGGCCCAGGTGAACATCAATTACAGTACATAACCTGAAGAACAACAAAGCCGCCCACATTCTCTCCCGCAGAGATGTCCCCGGCTGGACCCATATTGAAATTTACATTCCACCTGGCCTTACCAGAAGTGGACGGTAAAATGGCCTTGACCGGTTTTCTTTAATTATCTGGATTGCTCTCTTGGCTCAACCTTTGACAATGCTTCCTCAGCATGAAATTTGGAAGCAGAAGTAAATCATTAAATATTCTCCTTCTGACTGGTAATATTTTTATCTCAGACCTTAAGGATCAGAATTTGACAACCAGATTTGAAAAACAAGTGATACTTACATTGTAATTTAAAAACATGTTAACTTGTTAAAATCTTAAATTTGGAAACACAGCAAACAAAAAGAATGGACCGGCTGAGGGACAACTCTTCTCTTTGTTAGCAGTTCCGTGGTCCACAGCCCAGCACACACTTGACCTCAGCGTGTATGCAGACTGACCCCTCCCATGGGGTACTCTCATCAAAACATTTTTCAAGAGATTTTATTTATTTATTTTTAGACAGAGGGGAAGGAAGGCAGAAAGAGAGAGGGAGAAACATCAATGTGCAGTTGCCTCTCGAGCACCCCCTACTGGGGACCTGGCCTGCAGCCCAGACATGTGCCCTGACTGGGAATCGAACCTGCAACCCTTTGGTTCACAGGCTGGCACTCAATCCACTGAGCCCCACCAGCCAGGGCTCACCAAAACATTTCTGATTCCTACTCTTAACAAAGTTAAGCTTTATGAATATCATCTTTCAAAATGTATAATATTTACTGGCTCACTCATTCAACATTTATGTAGCTCCCACTCTGTACACCATGAAACAAAAGTGTTTGAAAAGTCTTTGGAAAACAGACATTTACAGAAACTTGTTACAGATCATGAAATGGTATAATTGTGACTCAGCTGCAGTAGCATTTTTGAGAACACAGGACAAGTACCAGGAGCTGAAAGAGCACTCAAATTTGAGGCAGCCCTGCCATTCAAGAGCATTGTCATTTAGAGCGTGTCTCTGAGACTGTCCAGCTTTAGATCCCTAATCTCTCTAAATGGTGGTGACTAAGTAAGTACCTGCTGTATACAGGCACATGTGGGGCACTTTGGGGAGTGCAGAGATCAACCAGACACTGATTCTGACCTTGTTTAACTTGCAGTAGTTAGGAGAGCAGACGTGCACATAACTATGGCACAAGAAAGAATACATGCTGTTGGCAATCTAGGCGCAGGTTGCTGCCCGCGTTCACGAGAGCAGTGACTGTTTGCATTAAGGGAAAGAAAATGCATCTGATTTGGGTCTTGAGGAGTCAGCAGGATCTCACCCCAGGCAGAGGAACCTCGAGACAAAGCACCCAGAGGCGGGATGGAGCACAGGTGTCAGGCTCAAGTTCTGAGAAAGCGTTTGTTTTGTTGTTGCTTGCCTCCTTGGTTGTTTGTTTTGGGGGTGGAATACTCTTGATGTCATTCCTAAGCTCAGGTAAATTTTTCCAAGAAAACATTTTGAAGGTGCATTGAGAGGGCTGGGAAAACACAGGCATAGTGTCCTGGATCAAGGGAGGGACGTGGGGCCACGGGGACGGATGGACATTGAGGAGAAAGAAGGGGAGGCCAAGAAAAATCTATGCAGAGGTTCGGGGGGCGCTCGGGGGAGGCCATTCTCAATGGCATTTGAGTTCTCCGTGTCGGGTTTGGCTTGAGTTGAGTCAAAGGAGCCAGAGCGTAGAGACTGAGAAGACTGAGGAAGAATCGGAAGTCTGATGAACTAGATGGGGGAACGGCTGAGCAATGGAGCCCGACAGGGTGGTGATTTCTCCTAAAAGTCTGAGTAGGGGAAGATCTAGGAAAAGGAGACACAAAGATAGAAAACAGAAGACATGTGATGGAGGCCGGCCATGGGGAAGGAGGAAGGAGACAGAGTCCACGGGGAGCCAGTAAGTAAAAAGGTGGAGCCCCATGCTGGGTTTGAGGGAGGTTTCAGGGAACTGGATGGGTAGGATTTCCTCTGCACAGGAGGAAAGGAGGGGATTTTTAGCAAATGTTCTCTCTCGGGGGGCTGATGTATTTGAGAATGTCATTGTGCCAGGTCCATTGAAAATGAACCAATAAGTAAATTTCCAAGGTTTTATTTTAGTGACCATTTAAAAATAATAGAAAAGAAGCGAGCAAATGAAGCTTTGTGCTCCTTTATGTGAACTCCTTCCCCATGCAGAAAACACTTGGAAAATAGTTCCAACTCAAGGAAGGCATGGAGATTTAACTAATACCCGACTCCGCCTGCTCGCTGGTGGCTGCTCGGACGGCTGTGCTGAAAATTCTGAGGATCAAGGTGAAAGGGTGTGTGGTCAACTCGTGACAGCTGATGAAGTCACAGAAGAGGAGAGTAACACACACGTGCCCCATACTTGCCACTCAAGGATACAGAAGTTTCGTGTTTTCTCGGGCATGTCACAAAAGTAGCATAAAATCTTGTGCAAATCATTTAACCTATTATTACTAACTTACCCATCGATAAAATGTATTTACCTATATCTGCAGAGACTGCAAGTATTTTTTACTTATAAAGCCCTTTGAGCTCCTGCATAGAAGATATCACATAAGTATAAACTATGATAATGCGAGCAATACATTTTGTCAAATATTTGTTTATCCGGAACTCAGTTTCTGACAGGAGGCATGTTTGGTTTAAATAAACTATGTCCATGGAAACAAGATTTTAATAACTTTCACCTGCTGGGAGGTTGAAAGGCACACTTTAACAGGATGGAAAAACAACAAAAGAGAGAAATGCAAGGTTATTTTATACTACAAGAGAAAAGAAGACAATTAATGTTGACTGAGACTTATTTAAGTTCTTAATGCGTGCTCTCCTTTGGGTGACCCTAGAAATTGGGGGACTGAGTGAAGCATAGGGAGTTACTCACCTGCCCAAGGGTGAATGGCTCGCTCCTGGCAGAGGTCTCCTCGGCCTCTCTGGCTTCGAGGGATGCTCTTTCCGACCCCAGGAAAGAAGAGGGTTGCAACCACCTCTGTACACCTTACATGAACGAAAATCAAATGCTAAAACTTTGGAATGCTAAAGTCAATGCTGCACATAACACAGGGTGAGCATTATGATCACACAGTGCTTAACAAACTGCTCCTAATTATTATTTTTATCAGCACCAAGAGAGGTTTGCAAAATGCATCTATCTCAGTTTGCTTTCAAAACAATTCAGTAAGGAAGGCAAAATTGTACCTGCAGATGTCATCCATGTTACTGAGCTTCTGTGTGCAGAGCTGGGTGGCCCTGGATGACACGCATCTAGCCTTGCCTGGGTCCCCTTCTCTTGTGCTGCCAGAGCCTAGGCCTGGGTCCATGCTTTTGCTCATGACCTTTTGGCTAAAATGCATTGTCGCTCCAGGAAAGCTAGGACCACACTGATGAAGTAACTGGAAAAAGTAACATGTGAGGTTGGTCCTCTAGATCAGAGGTCCCCAACTTCTGGGCCATGGATGGGTATGGCCCTGGACCTGTTAGGAATCAGGCCACACAGCAGGAGGTAAGTTTGAACGTATAATCCCAAAACCACCACCCCCTGCCCCTCATCCCCCAGTCTGTGGAAAAATTGTCTTCCATGAAACCAGTCCCTGGTGCCCACAGGTTGGGGACCACTGTTCTAGATATCCAAAGGCAATTGCAATTTGTAATCCTGCAAAGGATGTTTCTGGGGTTTAAATATAAATAGTTTTTCTAACTAAAAAACCAAATTTAACATATTAAGTGTTTCATTAAAGGCCTCAATATGTCTAAAACTTTGCACTGAGTTTATTTTAAAATGCATCTTGAAAAGCCGGTGGTCCACGTTTTCTCCTAGACTTACACATGATGAGAATCTGTCTCTTTATATTTAGCTGCAGGCCACCTAACAAGTTCTTAGGCAAAACACATTATTTTGCTAGTACAAGAAGAATAAATACTGTATTTGGAAAGTTCCAGTGCTCTTCTTTAAAATATTGCTGTTTCCATAGCAATAACATAATGTACTAAAGAGTAGAATAGAGTTTCTTTAGAAACCACGTGTACAGATGCGTGTTTCCATGAAGGACTTTGAAGTATCTCACCTGCTTGTGGCCGAAAACTGGACAATAGTTAATCGAATCGATCGTCTTCGTATGGAATGGGACTTGGCCAGTATTTCACTGCCCAGTTCAATGTCCGCCTTCTGCTTCCGGTCATGCGTATAGTACTTTGCTGGGCTCTGTGCTCTTGGGGGATGAAGGATAGATTTACATTCGTTCATTAATTCACTTAGTCAACAAATACGCATTGAGTCTAGGCACTGGGAACTCAGCGATATTACGGAGCTTATAGTCTAACGGGGAAAACACGGCAATTCTCTGTAAACGACGGGGCATGTCACATCATGTGCAAATATGCAAACCAAAGTGTTCCCTGAGGATGTTAGTGATATTTTAAGTAATTGGCGAGAATACAACATCGAGAATCACGTAAGGTAAAAGAAAAAATAAGAGAAAAGGAGAAAGGGCTGGGGTCATTATGACAGACACACTCATTACCCGGCTGCTCCGCCAGGGCTTCTAGGATGAGCCTCGTTATATGAAAAGTAGCAGTTGGGTCTCAGCTGGTGTAGCTCAGTGGATTGAGCGTGGGCTGGGAACCAGAGGGTCCCGGTTCGATTCCCTGTCAGGGCGCATGCCTGGGTTGCGGGCTAGGTCCCCAGTGGGGGCCATGTGAGATGCAACCATACATTGCTGTTTCTCTCCCTCTCTGTCTCCCTCTCTTCCCCTCTCTCTAAAATAAATAAATAAAATCTTAAAAAAAAAAAAAAAAAAAGTAGCAGTTGGAGGGTGTGCCCTGGAGCCGTTACAAAGAAACGTCCAGCCCAGAGGGAAGGAGTCCGGTGCAGGGCAGGGAATGCTCTTTGGGAAGATGAGGTGTGCCTGTTAGGATGTGACTTTAATTTTTAAAACTGTATTAGGTTGGAAGACCCTCTTTGAATACCTGCCTCCTCTCTGTTCTGACTTGGACTTGCGTCCCTTTGCCTTCCCGTCATCCTCCGCGTTTGCATTGCCTGCTGATTCCACCCTGACGGGCCCCACCTCACTCTGAGTCCCAGCTACGACTCCCAAAGCTGGGAGAGTGGACGGGTGGCAGGAACGTCGCCGGAAAGTCCGCTTCTCTGGCTGCCTGACGACTGCCTGGCATCTGGCAAAGGGGAATGCAGGTCACAAATGTCTCTGTGCAGGGTCATCACTATTCAGAGAGAGAGCAGTGAAAGGAGCAGGGCCCCCCACCCCCTCCCCGAGGCCACCTTTTTGTTCCCTACACAAGGCCTCGCTTGTGCATTCAGCGGCAGAACCTTGAACTACTTCATGTCTTCAGAAACCCGTGTCTGCCTGCCATGTGCAAGGTCCCTTTGTGCCACAGCCTTGCTGGGGCCCTGCTCACAAGCCAGCAGCAACCTCTTGACTCTCCCAGACGTTGAAAGGTTTGGCCAACTGTCTGCGCTGCTCCCAAGTGGTCTTGGTCGCAGACGCTCCTCAAGCCGTCGTGGGAGCCGAAGGGGCTTCATGGGCCAGATGTGCGGTCACGGAGTCAGAAAGCCTCCCAGGGTGGCCACCCTTTCTTCAGCATCGGACCAGCTGACCAGCTACTCCAGATGCCTTCTCAGACTCTGCTAATAAATCAGGAAGCAGCGAGGTCACAGGGAGAGTGCTGAAATGCAAGCACATATTTTCAAGTTAAGCCTTTCAAAGTCCTGCTCTTGCCCCCAGCCGGGCCAGAAGTCCCAGAGGGAGGGGAAAAATCTAACTCTATCAAGGAGGTGAATTTTTGGTTGCCAACCACCCAGTTCTTTTAACCACCGTGATTCTACCCAGATGTTCTTTCTTAAATGCAAAGGCATCATTTTCTTGCCAAGAAATGGAATGATTGATCAAGCCTTCTTTAAATCATTTCATCTTATCCATTTCCATCTGAAGGAGCAGTATTGCATTAATATTAATATTCCCGTGGTCCCCTTGAGAGAGAAATGGCCCCCATGACCCCTCCCAATTATTGCCGGTGCCGCAGGGATATGAAGTTAGAGGGGGCAGCTACCTAAGCAGGGCGCTACGGTTGTTTTCTTGGCAACAGCTGGCGGCAGCCCCCCTGCCCCCTTTTTTTTTTTTTTTTTTTTTTTTTTTTACTGTTCTGCTTGTCAAATCCAGCTTCTTGAAACGGAATGGCAAAGGTAAGACAGGAACATGGCATTTTCCAGCCTTTGCATACAGGAAAAGGGGACTTATGCTAGAGAGACCACATTCAGAAGCTGATTAAGGAACTTCACAAAGGAAGATCTGCTCTCAATATTGTGTAGGTAACATTCGAGCAATTAGACAAACAGATTGAGTAACTGAAACCACCTGTAGGATTTGGGGGAAAAAAATAAAACACTCTGTCTTTCCTTCTCATTTGTCCAAGATACTTTCATAGGAAGGAAAATGTGGGCCGCACATGTCTTCCATTTATCCTTATTGTAACTTTAAGTATGTTTATGATGAAGGGTGGGGTTTGCAACACCAGAGCTCTGTCTAACTGTGTTGGAAACAGTTGACCATCAAAAGGAAATCTGTGCCATTTGCCCAGCAGAGAAATAAATCTTCCTTTACTCACTTTTGCCCTGATTCTATCTGAGGAGCTCAAATGGACACTGTTTCATCTTAGTTCATGTTTGGAATTCCAGGTGGCATATTCAGGTATATTAAATTCACATATGGAGGGTACATTTGACTGAAATTTTTGACTGGCTAAACATGTGTCCTTTGTAATTGCAGCCATTTCATTTATTGTTCCTAGCCTGATCAGAATTGAATGAATTTTGTATATATTAAATTACTGAGCACATGCCATACTGTCAGACTTATGAAACCATTCCAATTTTATAAAATACCAATTACATATCATGCAAATAATACTCATGAATTTGCAGATGAACACACGGTATAAGTATTAGTAGAAAAAGTGCACAGTTAAGAAATGCATTGCTTGCTCAAGTCCATAAATAATGACTACCGGGAAGAAAATGGTTAACGTAACCCAAAATGTGGACCCATGACGCATCTGCCTCTTATGGAGAGAGACTAGGATAAAGCCAAATGGAGAGACACCATGGCTGTCTGCCCTACTTCTTTTCACGTGTAATGAATTTAAGACCTATTTCTCCCCTAGAGTTCAAATATTCTTGAACATAAAATTTTCTAGATATAACGGTACCACAGGACCAAGGCTTGATACTGTGGTGGGATTTTGAAAACATCAACAACACCCTCACTGAGGAAGGCGTGGTCCCTCCGGAGACAGCGCTGGGGCGTGCGCCACGCACCCCTTTTCCGTTTTCTGGTCAGATCAGGGGGAAGGTCACTGCGGAGGAAGCAGATACTCTGCTGTTGGCTGCCCGGGTCTGTCTATAGGATGGTTTAGTGGGTGCAGACATGGAGGATTCATTTGCTTCTTGTAACTTTAAAACACCATTTTTCAGGAGGAAGAACACACAGCCTCCTAAATGAATGTTGGAAGGTTATTTTTAGACACTCTCAAAACTGTTGTAGGAGGCAGAATAATGGCCCCTAAAAATGCCCAAGCCCTATTCCCTGAAACTCGGAATATGTTAACTTGCATGGCAAAAGAGACTGTGCAGATGTGATTAAGTTAAGGGTTTCAAGATGGGGAGATTATCCTGGATTATCTAGATGGCCCCATGTAATCACAAGGGTCCTTACATGTGGGGGCAGGAGGCAGGGGAAGAGTCAGAGGGAGTCGGGGCCGCAGACGAAGGGTCAGAGCAATGCCATGGGAGGACTTAGCTCAGCATCACTGGCTTTGACAATGGAGAAAGGGGGTCATAAATCAAGGAATGTGACGGCCTCTGGAAATGGTAAAAGGCAAGGAAATGACGGTCCACTAAAGCCTCCAGAAAGGAACGAAACCCTGTGGACCCCACTATTTTAGCCCGGTGAGGCCCGGGTCAGACTTCAGTCCTCCTGAACAGTAAGAAGATAGTGGTTACAAAGCACTGAGTTGGCAGTAACTTGTTGTTACCTCAGCAATTGGAAACTAATCCATTTGTGGTATGTTTCCTTTCGTGTCTGAGGATTCTGTATGGCTAACAACTCTGACTGTCTCCAGAACATTGCATCAGAAACACTCACCGAGACCCAGACTCAGACAGAGAAGAAAATGGATACAGAAGGACGAGGATGTGCCCTAAACGAGTAAGTCTAACAACTGTTTTTCATTTCAATTCTATTTTCTGACCATCCCTCAGAAGAAGCTGGGATTTTTAGCTTCGAGAAATAGCTTTATTTAGAATTTCTAGAGATTAGTCATTTACCAACGAGGAATACAAAATCTGACTTTACTGCCTCCATTTCTGGTGAATGTGGCTACCTCACAACACATTAGATAGATAACTGCAAATCCAGGATCTTGAACGTTCTGTAAGGGCCATCTTTTAAATCCGTGGGAGACGCCTTGATCAAACAGCTCCTTTTTGTTTCTTTCTCTTTCATCAGGGAAGCTAGAGGTGGAAAAGATTCACTGGATCATAAATTAATGATCCCGTGTTAATGCCGATCTCCCTGCTAATTAATAAAGAAAGGGGAAATGCAAAGCTTGAATATACCTAAATATCTTTCAGCCTGGGAGGAAGATTGAAAATTCTTTTCCCCATAGCTAGACAAAATGTGCTCATGTTTTACACACACACACACACACACAAGTCGTCTTATAAAATCCTGACCCTAAGTCTTAATTTCAGTGACTCTTTTTAAGCAGCCTTTGTGCCGCACAGAGGGCAGGCAGACTGAGCAACGTCAACGCAGACAGAGGACATTCCCGTGGTGCCATGTCACTTGACCGCTGAAGCTCCCTCTCATTTTCCCCAAACCCCCTTTACTGGTTACTCTGCTTCCTTCTAGTGGATTTCAGGCACTCAGCACATGGGGAGCTACAGGCCTCGGAAAAGATGCATCTCCTGAATGAGAGAGTAATTTTGCAAAATGGTCCACTTAGAAATGGAAACTCGTGAGAATCCATGTAAATGAATGTGGAAGTGGAATGTCTTTATGGCCGAGGCTCAGAAATCACACACGATCGTTTCTGCAATATCTTATTTGTTACATCGATCGCTGTATTGCAGGAGGAGGCTACGCAGGGATGCAAGGAAGGCCATTTTGAAGGCTGACCGCCACACGACCGATTGCCTTCCATCAAAGGCACTTGAAAAGGTGTGGCCCTTCCTTTTGACTTCAACCTACAGGATACTTATTCCAGGAGTGAAAGGTTTACATAAAGGAAGAATTAATATCAATCCTTCTCAAACTCTTCCAAAAAGTTTTCCAAACTCATTTTCTGAGACCAGCATTAGCCTGATACCAAAACCAGACAAGAACACCACAAGAAAAGAAAATGAAGGCCAATATCCATGGTTTTTGCATAGATGCAAACATCTTTGACAAAACATTAGCAAACCACAATTCAACAGTACATTTAAAAGACCATATTCCATGATGCAAATCGGTGTGTGTTCCTTTTAATTGGAACGTAGATTAGCACAGCCACTATGGAAAACAGTGTGGCAGTTCCTCAAAAAATTAAAACTAAAACTACCATATGATCCAGGAATTTCACTTGTGGATATTTATCCAAAGAAAATAAAAACACTAACTCAAACACATGTCTATTCCTTCATGTTCATTGCAGCGTAATTTACAATGGCCGAGACACGGGAACAATATGTGTCCATCAACGGATGAGTGGGTAAGAAGATGTGAGATACATCTTTTTTTCCACCACGGAACACTACTCAGCCATAAAAAAGAATGAAGCCTGGTCATTTGTGACCCCATAGACGGACCTTGTGGACACGATGCTAAGTGGAATCAGTCAGAAAGAGAAAACTACTGTGTAATTTCACTTACATGTGGCGTCTCAAAAACAAAACAAACAACAGAAGCAAAATACAGCAAAGAAAACTGAAACCAGACGCAAAGGTACAGAGAACAGAGCGGTGGTTGCCGGGGGGCGAGAGGGGCGGGGGGGGGAGTGAAATGGGTGAAGACATAATGTATAGCGCCGTGAGTGTAGTTGATGATACCGTATCGCATGTTTGAAAGTGCTAAGGGAGTAAGCCTCAAAAAGCCTCATCCCCGGAAAACAAATTCCGTACCTGTGTGTGCTGAGGGGTAGTAAGTAGGCTCCTGGTGGGGATCATTTTGTAGTGCATGCAAATACTGAATCATTACGTTGCACACCTGAAACGGATAGGAGACTATATGTCGATTATACCTTGATAAAAATACTGCGCTAGGAATATCACCTAACCTCTCTGAGCACTGATTAACTCATTTTCAACAGGAGAACAGTAATTTTACAAAATCACTGAGGATTGAATAAGGTTGAATGAAATAACGTGGGATAGTACCTAGAAGCCACCACAGTGCCGGACTAGAGTAGGTGCTCAATAAAATTTAACTACATGCTCAACAAGGTAAGCTCGTTTCCTTTCCTCTGACTGCATTCAACAATCTAACCTCTCATGCTAATTTAATTTCTCAAGAAATCTTTGGACTAGAAATCACAAGTACTGATGATGATATGTCTTCCCTCACCTTAAGAGCAAGTATGACTCCGTAGAATTCTTGCTTAAAATCAGTTTTTGAGAGAGAGAGAGAGAGTGTGTGTGTGTGTGTGTCTGATTATGATGAGTCATTTTCTAGAGACTCACACTCCTGGGGGAACTAATAAAAAATAATCAACTTTCTTGACCTACAAAACTAGAATGCTACCCGTACCCCAGAAACCCCTTAGAATCACTCATTCCAACCCCCCAAACAAGGGTAATTACTATCCTGAGCTCTGACAGCACAGATTAGTTTGGGCTGTTTCATACTTTATATAAATAGAATCATACAGTTCTTATCTTTAGGCAATTACAACATACTACCTGGACTGCTGTGTTAATACACTTTTTTTTTTTTTTTTCAGTTTTTTAAATAATGGGAATGCAAGTTCCTTTATGTAACTTCCTGGGAGAGAAAAATAAAACAGGATCTGAACAATGTCCTAGACAGCACACACTGAGCTTGGCGCTCCGCAGCCTGTTTGATTTGCCTGAGCTCGTGGAGCCGTCCACGTTAAGACCTTGCTGTGAACTTGTCGGAGAACAGGGACCTAGTTTCTCACTCTAGTCATCGATCCAGGACTGCGAGTGTGAGTCTGTGTAAAATTATTCTGGGTCAGTTTTTCATTGCCTAATTTAAGCAGCATCTCTGAAGACGTGTATGAGAATAAAAAATTCATTTTCTTCTGTCCTAATAGAATTCACTGACAGCTCTCCAGACTGGAGTTAGCTTACTGCTGACCTTTTGCATTTTTGTGAGACACGATTTCTTGGTGTTTCTGCTAGTTTCCTTCTGGTGGCTTTACTGGTTGAAAAGAGAAGGGTGTCCCCGTGTCCCATTAATGAAGGTCTGGCAGGCAGTTTATCTTCCTCTCCAACCTAGGAAACACCCAGCTGCCATGGTGCTGTTGAAAGATCCCACACCGATGGCCAATTCCTATTTTCCCCTTTGTCATGGTGGTGGTTTATTTGTTTGATAGAGTATCAGCCTTCACTCTTGCTACAAGCCAGGCAGGTCCTTTGTCAAAAACCAACATGCAACCCTACTGAGAATATTTTTCTCCACACCAGCTTTCATTTTCAGCCTCGTTATAGCCTACTCAATTTCCGGAATTCGGGTAGGCTTGGATTGCTCCTGTGCACTCAGCACCACGGTGAGTTGTTCTGAGAGAGAAGTGAAGAAGCCCTGGAAACAGAGCTTTCTAATGGAGCCATTCTGGGAAACACTGACCTACCGAATGGCCCAGGTGTGTTCACAGTGGATGTCCATCTCCAAATAGCCACAAACAAATGCTGTAAAGTCACCAAAGTGCAAGCTGCTTAAAGGGCATTGCAGGGGTAGGAAGACAGTGGTTGAATAATAAGGGAAGTGCCGCTGACAGATGCCTGCAGTACAGGAAGCCAGCTCCAGGTTGTGGTGGGCAGAGCTTCAGATCTGTTGACCTTGAAATTCATCTCCCAGATTTCCGCTCCCTGCGTCTACTGTTCTTTTTATTATTGCAAACTCGATGTTAGACGCTCTCCCCAAACTTGGGACTGACATCCCACATTCTACATCCTTGAGCCATCTTCTGGCTCCCAACATTACATCAATACTTACCCCCTTTAGAACTTTATTTCTTCCAGGCAAGACTTTGAGACTATCACTCCAAGATTCACAGGCCCCCTCCCCCCTTTTCCCTCCCACCAAGACCCCCTTGCATTATTCATAAGGAGATACAGCATGAAAAATGCTTTGAAGCAAGAGTGCTAACAAACCCAACTGCACCTCCAGCGTTTTGGTTCATATCTTGTTGCTTTCATTTGGTTCCAGCTGCAGTTTTCCCATTTTACCAACTAGCTGATGGAAGGGAGTGGAACATGGAAGGCCAAGAGGCAGATTCACAAACACCTTGTATCCTCATTGGCTTTTGTTGTCAAGGTGACCTGCCCACCTTCCTTAGTTGCTACAGCACTCACCAACAGGGTCTCCAGTCAGACACAGGGGCTTTCTACAGTTTAAACAAAGACAATGGGGAAATATGTATGTTTTCCTGACCCTCAGCAGGAAATCCTGCCCAATGCACAGAAGAAGGCGGCATTTCCGGGACTGTTGGTTGCTCAGCTCTAGCCCTCAAGGGTGGGCTTGAGTGAGCCTGGAAAATGAAGTTCACATCTCAGTGGATAAGGAACCTGAAGAGTCATCACCCAGGTCCAAAGATGCTAGCATGCAGCAAAGCCCCAGTATAAATTAGTTGGGCCTTTAGGTTATCACAAAATGCCATGTATGTTTCACACTAGACCCAAAGGAGGTTGAGTGTATATTTGACACTGACATTGCCCACTTTCCTGGCTTAGTTTTCAGCTCCTCACAAAGTTTCTACCCACCAAGAGCCATAGGATAAGATACTGGTTGGAAAAAGAGGAAAGGAAGGTGTGTTTCATGGAGAAGCAATGACTGCTTAGTATCTTTATTTTAAAGGCCATGACCTCTAAATTAAGAGGGGAAAAAAAATGCAAACCACAGTTTCCTTCCCGGGGCCCTGCTGGAAGTCACAAGAATGGGGCATGCACAGCTGTCCCGCTCTGCACTACGACTCTCAGATGGTGACCTATCAGAGCAGCCGTGGTCCTCCAAATGAAAATGAGAGAAACATCTGTCTCCCTGCTTCTCTCTTTCCCAGGCAAAAGGCACTTAAGATTGTCATTTTTGACTTGTAGGTGCTCCCCACCCCCAGAGGCGGCTTCGGTGTTAACCACATCTCTTCCTCTCCTGGAATCGTTGATCACTTTTCACTTCCTAGTATTTAAAGATGAAAAACAAAGACAGCAACAAACTGCATGCATGTCTCTGACACAGGAAGATTAAGAAAAGAGAGGTAAAGAATTCAGTGGAATGGGGCATTCCATGGAGGCAGATAATTCTTCATTTCTTTTTAAGAGAAAATAGGAGAAGCAACATTTTGGAACTATTTGTATGTAAAATAGTGTAGAGGTTTGCAAATTACAGAGTCAACCAGATACTGAATGGGATGGTGTTAGGGTGATGCTGTCTTAAGGTCAAGGGTAAATAGTTCAGATACAGAGAGCCTGCCCATGAAATTTTCTCATTCTGTCTTTCATACATATACATACCCTGGCTCACACACAGCTAAGACTCACTTTCCTAAGGTGTCCGAACAATGTCCCTGTCATGACAGAGTGCCTTGTGAATTAGTGGCTCTAAAACCGTGAGCTGGAAACAGCCTGCATGCTGACCCACTGGGTTATTTAGAGGAACATATGTATGAGAAGATATACCATTTTTTGTTTCCTTGGGCTTCACATAGAACCAAGATAATTTAGATATGGAAGGAACTTTAAAAATCAAGCCGTTCAATCCCCAAATTTTCCTAACGAAGAAACCGAGGCTCAGTGAAATGCCACCGTGTGGCAGAGGTGGCTGCAGGGGCTGGGGTCTCATTCCCGGCATCTGCAGTCTGCTCCTTCCCAGATCTCTCAGCTCACTCGCTTCTTCCTCCACCTCCTCCGGCATTTCAGATCCACTCACTCCTCTGAGTGGCTCACAACCTCTTCTCGAAGCTTTCTGCTGCTGCTCTTCGGAAAACAAATAGCACAGAAGCAGTGTATTTCTGTAGCGATGCTGGAGGTCACAGGCCAGCCATGTCTGACTCTCATGAATAGGACGCGCACACGGGGTAAGCATGACGCAGAGCCTGGCATCGCTGTCGAGTTCCATCCACAGTCACCATGGCCCCCTGCCCTGCCCTCCTTTATCGTTGTAAACAAAAACACTTCCTCAAAGTTAACTTAATTAAATGAATTAGTTCATTAAAATGGGATAACCATGGAATCAGATTAAAGGTTGCCTAAAAGGACGGCAACCTTATTCTGGTTTTGGTTAGTATTATAAATTGGTGTTCCATCCATCCATCCAACAGCAGTTTATTCAACCAACATCTCATTCAGCAGCATATCTTTGCATGCATTCTAAGTGCTAGATATTGGGTGTTTGGTCGTATGAAATGATCCAGGCAGAAAGTAGTAATCACACTGTGGTATGATAGATATACCATATACACACTGATCTATCATCATGTACTGTTGGCAATGGTTTGTGCAAGGCTCTTGATTGAACACAATAAAAGACACAATAATAAGTAATAATAGTCCTTGCCCATTGGGAGCTTTAATTAACAGGAAGGATAAGACACAAAGAATATTTTAATGCAAAGTAGAATGTAGTATCATTTACTCTGAATTTCTCTGTAATGTATAGCATCTCAAAAATCAGGGGCAGGAGCATCCTGCATAAGTAAAGATGTAGAAGTGGTTATTGTTTTTTCAGAATAAACAGAAAAATATACTGAGAGTCAGGGTGTCTTGTGGGTTAAAGGTGATAATCAGCGAGAAGCCCCACAGTTTAAACAGAGAGCCTGATGATTGGATGCCTAGCAAGGAGAGTACGGCCAATAGAAATCATGGGAAATCAGTGCTATGTAGACGAGGTCTGGGCGTCATGACTTAAGGGAAAATTGGAAATCGTAGAGACATTTCATTTCATAAACGAAAATGAAGAGAGAGTTTCTAATAAAGAAAGGTTATGGTAACACAATATTTCATCGACTTAAGAAAAGGCAGATGCATTCATATTGCAAAGTCATACAAGAGACTTGGGTGAGGGTTCAAGAGTCCTTCCTGACACCTACTCTCCCTGCAGGTCTTGTGGCCTAGTAAAAGCGGGGCAGCATGAGCTGAGCCAGCTGAGCTTGAAAGTGGTCCTTCCGGGAGACTTGGAGACTGACTTCTTAGGAGACTTTCCCTTTCTTTTTTAAATTAAATGTATTAAGGCTACATTGGTTAGTAACATTATATAAGTTTCAGGTGTATAATTTTACAGTAAACATTTGTATATTCCATGGTATGATCACCATCCAAAGTCTAGTCTCCATGCGTTCACTGCAGCACTATTCACAATGGCCAAGACAGGGGAACCACCTAAGTGTCCTTGAAGGATGAATGTATAAAGACGTGTGGTACTTACATACAATGGAATATTACTCAGTCATGAAAAAGGTGAACCATTGCCATTTGCAACAACATGGATAGACCTTGAGACTATCACACTAAGTGAACAGTAAGTCAGATAGAAAAGGATAAGGACCACATGATTTCACTCATATGTGTGATACAAAACAAAAAGCAACCAACCAACAAACAAAACAAACTCATTTTTTGTATGCTATAAACACAGTGCTGACCCTTCTGTAATTGCTTTTTACTTCGTCACGTCAAAAAGAGAAGAGCCGTTATCTCTATGATGATCTGCAAAGTTCTGTACAGGGTGGAGCCTTCAGAACCTGTGGATTTAATAATATTCCTGTTGTTTGACAGAATACTGAGCTGCTACTAAAAAGCCTTGCCTTTTCAACGCCTTCTGCCCACCAGGCCCATCTAAAAATGGAAAGATGCTTTTCTCTCCCCTTTCTCATGCATGTTTCCTTGAAGAGCATTTTCTCTCGCCCCTGAGAATTTTACATCTTGCTTTGGTTTTATCGATTCATCTATAGGATTTTATGCCTAAACTGTCCTCCTTCAGCCCAGACCATAATGTTCATTTCACTTTGATTATTTTTCAAGAGCTTTGCTAGACAGCCAGGTTTTTCCTTGTCTCCATGCTGGGTTTAACCTTTCTAATGTCATCATACTTTCTTGACGAAGAGTCAGCTACGCTGGTCTGACTTGCCAATAAACCAAAACCGCTATGAAACAGCCTTTCTCCCTCCCTATCTACTGTCTTCAAGAGTCATTAAGAATGTTGAATTAATCACTTAAGCATCAGGAGGTTGAACACTCTGTCTGCTATGTTCTTCAAATCCCTTCCCTCTTGAAATCAATGAAAAGAAAAGCAACAACCAGATCAGGAAAACATAAATTCTTCTAAGTGACACAAGAGCGAAAATCTTACTTTCCATTTTCCACACTCCACAGGACTTACCTTTAATAACATTTGAACCGGTTGATTGTTAAATGTTTGTTTACTTTTGGTTTTTAATTTTGGCCCACAAACCGTTCTCTAAGCAAATACTTTTCTCCACATTGTGTTACGTAAGTGGCTTGACAGGAAGATGAAAATAAAATTTCAAATTGGAACCTAAAATAATTTTGAATTATTTTAAATAATTTAGCACTAGTTAAGACATCAAAGAGCACAATGTAAGGAACTCGCAAATCTGAGAAGAGGTCCAAGCTTTTGAGGAGGTGCCTTGCCGTGCGGAAGTGGTGAAAGAGCAATGACGAAAGCACCGCTTGCAAAACTGAACCTGACTCCAACATGTGGAAACAGCTGAACTGAGCAGAACTGTCCCTCTCAGACTGAGCTCATTAGTTATTTAAGGACCCGTGAATAGATCGTGAATAAAGTCCATCTGTGGTGGTTTTTAAAACATGGCTGCCAGTTCCTTGGCACCCTTCCCGTGGAGAGGTGGAATCGAATTCCCTCCCCGTGAAGAGGGGCGGCTCTTACTGACGAGCTTCTAACAAGGAGAATGCGACCAGATGAGACTTCTGTGGCTCTGTTCAGAGGGCGATACTGCTCCCAGCCCTCTTGCTCTTCCGGGATGCCCACTCTTGCAACACAGCTGCCATACTGTGAGGAAGCTCAAATGACAAGGAGATGCCAAGAGCGGAGGTCCCAGCTGTTTTATTTTTTTAGATTTTATTTATTTATTTTTAGAGAGAGAAATGAAGGGAGAAAGGGAGGGAGAGAAACATCAATATGTGGTTGCCTCTTGTGTATCCTCTACTGGGGACCTGGCTCACAACCCAGACATGGGCCCTCACTGGGAATCGAACTGGCAACCCTTTGGTTCACAGGCTGGCGCTCAATCCACTAAACAACACCAGCCAGGGCCCCTACCGTTTTAAAATGTACCCAAGCTTTGCTTTAATCAGGTGTGGTAAGATCCACAGCTGTGATACTACAGGGGTGAAAAGACAGATCAGAGCTGGGGATCTGGGGACTAGGGAGCTTCGAATCAGTCCAGACTATTGCCAGCGCAGTGTGCTGTGAGAAATCCTGATTCTACTATGTTAAAAGACAACCTGGGAAAATGTAACTCCAACCATGTCAGGACATGTAACTTTATTAATTTTTTTCAATTACAGTTTACATTCAATATTATTTTATATTATTTCAAGGTATATAGCACAGTAGTTAGACAATCATGTGAGGTCTGTCTGGAAAAAGTCCTATCATTGTTAATATAACAAGAACGGTTTGTGTGACAGGGATGGAACCTGGCAGCCAAGGAGACTGGACTGGAATGCTCAGATGTGAACAATGATGACTTCACTGTACTAGTCAGTAGGGGCAGTAGATGCCATTGAGTGAGCATGTGTACTGTGCGGCCGTCACATTCAAAATGACTGACGGAATAGAGCAACGAATCTGCATCAAATTTTGCATTAAGCTTGAACATTCCTTCACAGGAACTATTGGGATGATTCAGAAGGCCACAGCTATGGGCAACTGATGATTGGCAGCTTCATCACAACAATGCTCCCACTCATGCATCACGCCTAGTGCACAGTTTTTGGCAAAACATCAAATCACCCAGGTGACACAGCCCCCCATATAGCCCAGATTTGGCGCCCTGCAACTTCTGGCTTTCCCAAAAGTAAAACCACCTTTAAGAGGGAAGAGATTTTAGACTGTCGATGAGATTCAGGAAAATACGATGGGGCACCTAATAGAGATGGGGAGAACTGTGTGAGGTCCCAAAGTGCCTACTGAGGCGTCATTGTCCTATGTTCACTGAATCTTGTATCTTCTTCAGTAAATGCGTCTATTTTTCATAGTGTTTGGATGGATACTTTCTGGACAGGCCTCATATACTTTACAAAGTGTCCCCTCCCCCGACCCCCATATGTCTAGTACACACCTGGCACCATACACAGTTGTTACAATGTTGCTGACTATATTCCCTATGCCGAACTTTACATTCCCGTGGCTTATTCTGTAACTACCAATTTGGGCTTCTCAGTCCCTTCACCTTTTTCACCCAGCCCCCCAACTCCCTTCCCCTCTGCCAACCGTCAGTCTGTTCTCAGCATCTACGAGTCTGAGGAAATGTAGTTTTAAATGCCACAAACCAGAGGGCAAAACAATGGGTTTTTTTAAATCCAAAGATGCTGATATTAACCTTTTAATCAGTTGTTCTATACATCTGTTCGAACAAAACCCCAAAATTTTCAGTGAAGCCATAGAGGAAATCTCTTGGGGTGCAAAGAAAGGAGCTCTCCTTCAAGTCCACCTGCATGGGCTTCAGGGTTCTGAGTCATCTCGTACCCCCAGGCCCCAGCTATCGTGGGTGCCCATCGTTGAGTGAGTGCGTGAACGGGAGAGGAAAAGCGTGGTGTCTTTGAAACGCAGAGTGGTAACTGAACGCACTCAACCAAATAGACCAAGGATGACTGATACTTCTTTTAACACCAAATACTGGAATAAAGAACTATTTGACACAGAATCTATACCACTAATTAAATTGACAGCGGTAGCCAATTGTGCCTGAATCTGGCCGCTCCGCGATCAACAACCTCCACCCCCATCCCATACACACAGCATCCTGCCAAGTGAATAATCTTCTCGTTAATTCAATTAAGCTGTTTAGAAATCGGTGCCTTGTTAGAGGCAGGGGCTGTTTCTCTAGAAAGCTTCAAGACTCGATTAGATAGACTCTTTATTCTGACATAGGTTCGGATTTGGGTGGAAGGCAAGCAGAGTTTTGATCATTACCCTGGTTGCTTCTTGTCTTTTAATTTATAGTTGCGGCATTTGCTACCTGTACACAAATTTGGAAATTTTTCTTTCATGCTGCTCCTGCTATTTGTTATAAGTCTGCACCTCATCACAAGCTAAGATGCAATCTTCTGAACAATAATTTGCATCTATAGTAAATGCAAATATAAGCGTATCCAAGTGTATTCACAAAGAAGTCATTTAAATCGTCAATAGCACTCCTGAAAAACCTGGACTCTACATGCAAGCAAAAACCACTGAAAGTAAACGTGTCCAGTCGGCTGAATAACTGCATTGTGAAACGTGGGGTCCTGCATAAGTGTCCTGAAAATGAACACTTTCAAAAAAAAGGAAAAAAGGGAATGAATAAACACAGAGACCTGAGATCATCTCTATTAGGAATTAAAATAAGTACTTCATTACTTATATACCATGAGCAGCTGTTAAAAAAGAGGGCTGATCTCAGCAACTTTTAATACAAGCTTAGGTACGGTAATGTCCAAGGCCATTAATGAAAGAGTAAAGAACGTCATAGCAACAGCCAAGAAGAGGGGGAAGTCCAGGCCAAGAAATCCTGTTGAGAAAAGCCATCCCACCTGAGCGTCGGGGCTGGCTCTGAGATTGCTGGCAGGCCAGGCGTTCTTGGTCAGTGATGATGTGGAGCTATTTCAGGGGACCAAAGGAAAGAACAACACTATACCATTTTCACAAACGTTTACTGAGCTCCCCACAACAGTGGTGAACAAGTTTTTCAAAGAGCCCTTCCTCATTGTCATAGCATTTCAAAGCTTCCACCAGACTGGTCAATCAAGTGTTGCAGAGCATCTTTCCATGGCAGCTGAAATCCACAAATAATGTGATGCAATATTTATTTAGTGGTTCCTCAGATGGCGACAGTTCATTTCCCACTTTGGAGGGTAGGAAACACACAGCTGAGGAACTTAAGATCTTGTAGGAAAAATAGGATTACTGGGACAAAGGTCACAGATTGAATTAATGAAAACTTTGTCCTTACGTTTGTACCCCCTGAAATAAAATAGCACAGCAATTAATAATAAATGTTAATGATGTTTTGCATTGCTCAAACTAGTAATAATAAATATTATGAAACTATGTTTACATATAATGTATTGTTGGCTTGGATTTCCTTTTCCAACACTAGGTCAGATAGTTTTCCTATATCTTTATTGCAAAGAGTAATGATGCTAATTCTCTATCTGATTCTCCATGCAAATACACCAATTTTTTAATTGTATCATTGTGATTTCTACCTTCCGAGTTTTGCAATGTTTATAGGAATTAGAATTACCGAATTAGAAGAGGATTTACGCCACTTTCTGCAACACATCGGCTTATAGGGCCGTACGTAACCCTGACAGTGAGAACCTCACAGCCTCATAGGCTCAGCCCCATTCTCTCCTTTCGACAAGGAAATCTAATTGTGAGAAGCTGGTTTCCTTTCCCTTAGCTGACTTTCTTTCCTACAATTTTATTGCATGATGTCTACGCTTGCATCTTCGTTTTAAATGTCAAAACTAATTTCATCTTCTAATTATTCCTTGACCCAAGGACTCACAGTTTTAATGTATTAGAACCAAATTCTTACAATTGTTGAAAAGAGGTCCCAAGAAAAAACAGGTGCTAGAATTTTATTTCAGATGAACTTGGTTGGGCATGAAGGATGCTAGTACTTGCCAATCTTGAGAGCTCTGGCGGTGGGTGGGGATAGAATAGACACTGTCACAGGCATCGTACATGCCTTATTTCCTGTCGTCACTCCAAGTCGCTAAGCTAAGTGTTACTACATCCACTGTGCAGAAGAAAAATGGAAGAAACTCGGGAAGTTCAAGTACATTCTCCAAGGCCTCGCAGCTGGTAAATAGTAGAGCCGCAATTCAACTATAATTTTCTCCAGTACCAAGTTCCTTAGATTTCTTAGGAATCTTTTTTTATTTTCTCTCTCTCTTTTTTTTTACCATTAGTAAACTATTTATTTTTTTATTTCTTTTTCTGAATTGCATTCTTTAATAGTTTATTTTTATTCTATTTTTTCCATTACCATTTAACCCCTTCATACCTTCTTCCACCTACCCCCACCCCCTCCCGCAATCACTACATGGAATCTTTTTTTTAAATATATATACCAATGAAAAATGGGCACACGTGCCAGCAAAAGCATTTTTGAATACTTGAATCTTTCCTCAGCCAGTTACCTTACTATGTTGCTCCCTATATGGAACAGATCAAATAAGGTAGATAGTTATTCCAGTGTGTTTGACCACCTAGAGGAGTTAAAATTTAGAACTGACAGTTTTGGGTTGGCATGAAAAATTCGGTGTCAGTCCATCTGTGTGTCTCCTTAGTTATTGTTGCGGTGACCGCCGTTGGCGCGAAGGGTCAGTAGGCCAGTGACAAGGGCAGCTCGTTTCTATTATTTAACAGTTGTGTGATCTTGGGGCAAGTTTCTTTCCTTATCTACACCTGAGTTCCCTCTTTTGTGAAATATGGATGATTACAGTACCTGTCTGATAGAACTATTAAGAGGAGAAACGAGTCGATAAGCATAATGTGCTTAAAATCGTGTCTGGCACTTATTAAGTTCTGTCTGGGTATCTGTCCAATTTTTTTTTTCAAATTGTTCAGTGGTAATATAATTTTCACAGTAAGACCTAGAAAAAATGAATCGTGAAGCTCAGGCTAACATCTTCTTTAACAAGTGTGCAGGAGGGGGAAAGTGCAGACCATGGCAGCGAAAACTTTGCGAATGTGCTGAGTAGAACGGGAACTGCTGACCTCTTGCAAGTTTCTCATCTGACAAAATGGATGTTGAAACCCACCTATCTCAGACCATTAATTTCTTCTTTTATTTCAGTGCAATACCTGTTTGTGACAGTCACCTCCATGGTCCCGATGCCAGCAGTTGACCATCCTTGGACTTGTAAAAAAAGGGAAGGTTAAGATGTTTCGACACAGTATCAATGGATACGAAAGAACAATGTTCATTGAAAACTAAAATAACTGTTAACCTTCCACTTTGCTGGGAATAAATGCATCTGGATGTTTTAGACTCTGGGTGACTTACGGAAGTTTGAGAACCTTCCTGTGTTTGCCTTTCAAGTTTGAATGATGGGAAACCATCGCCCCAGATTTAGCCACAGCACTTCCTGGAGTTTCAGACAAAATAGAATATATTTCATTATGCTTTACTTTGTAGGTTCAAGAATGTCAGCCCATCTAAGCAGGACAGAAATAGACTCCATGAATGATCACCACAGACTTAAGAAAAGTTCCACAAATGTATATTGAGTGCCGCCTAAAAACCAAACCCTGAAAATATGAACATCATAAACAGTGTAATCAGCGGTAGTATTTGACCAGGTACCATTTCATGAGAACCGTGTACTAGTCACTGCTAAGTACTGTGCCCACACACCTCTTTGAAATCCGTGGGAAGCAGGATCCCTGTCCCTAACAAGCTCAGACAAGTGACCATAATGTCCTGTGATGGGCTGTCACCCTGTATGGCTCTTCCTGGCACATGTTCTCTTCCCCTGGCTCATCTGAACTTACACCCACCTGCTTCTAGAGGCTTCTCTGGCTACATTCAGTGCCTCTTCTCCGAAGGAACTCAGCTCCCAGAGAAGAAGAGCAGGAGATGATGCTTTCTGTGAGCTGGGACACACCGAAATTGTAGGCTAATTCCCACAGTGCATAAAGATTGTGCAATAAATCCACATCTCCTCTCCCAGCTACATCTCCATTCCCAATTTAGTTGATGAGACATACACAGAAAAAGGTAGGATGGTAAATAAGAAATAAGAAGCTCGGGAAGGTCAAGTACATTCTCCAAGGCCTTGTAGCCGATAAATAGTAGAGCTACAATAATCCTAATTAACCATTGCTTTTGGAATGCCCCCCAGGTGCTAAGGAAACTGCATGCACCTATGGGCCACATCTTCACAGTCATGCTCTGACGTAGGCACTATTCTCTTCTTGACGGAGAAAACAAGGTGTAGGGCAGTTACGTTATGGCTGCCTGCGGGCTTTGACCCCAGGTCTGTCTCGCTCTAAGACCCGTGGCATCCCCCAGACATTGAGCCCCTCTAGCCTGGGCACAGCCTTTACTGGGAGCCTCTCTGTTCCCAAACCTTCCCATTTTCTCCACCCCCTTAGCCTCTCCCCCGCTGCGATGTCAGCCTGTTGTTGGAATCCAAGGCAATTGCGGCCAGAGACTCCCACGAATGAAGGAGTGAGACAAGGTTTTATCCAGAAATGGGATGAGGCATATTTATGCGAGGATCTAAGAACACACTTCAAGGGTTCATGTCCTGGAAGCCTTCCACACCCTCTCAGGAGAAGGTGACAGAGCTCTGAGGGCCTCCCATCCATCAGATCAACAGCAACACGTTACTAATATTTACCAGCTGTGCAGTCTTCCTCCCCTCCGCCCTCTCCACAGATGCAGACACTGAAGCAGTCGGAATACAGTACCAGGCTGACCTGGGGTCGCACGCAGCACAGCAGGGATTCAAAGCTGTGGACTTTGAATTTCCAGCATGTGGACAAGCCTGTCCGTCTACCATCCATGTCACCACGAATGGATGTCCAGGTGCCTCACCTGACGGAGCATGAATATATTTCATAGCCTTCTGAGTCACCATTCCGAGAGCCAGAGGTGGAGACAGCTTGGAAAGTGTGTTTATCTCCAAGGCACGTGGGAAAGCTCAGCAAAGCAGACAGACTCCAGAAGCCCAAGGTAAGAGCAGGGGTCACAGCTCTCTTGAAGGCACGCAGGCTGCGTGGGTTTTCCGTGCTTTGCCTACTTACTGAGGTATCTGCAGACACTCCGATTTGCTCAGGGAGTTAGAGACCACAGGGGGCGATTCCAGCTGACTCTCCCACCTCATAGGCAGCCCTGCTTCCCAAATTCTGTGCTGTGCAAGCAGGGCCCACGCCTACTCCGCTGAGGCCACTGCTCTGACATTTCCAAATCCCACTGCTTGTCACTATGACTAAGGAAAGGGACAGGCACAGCAGGGGGCCGAGCGCCTTATCTTTGGAAAGCCCACACTTCTGCAAAAATGACAAGGAGGCCTCCTCGCTCCCTTGTGAATACAGTGAGCGAGGGAACATCAACTCTGAGTTCGGTTTGCTCTTCCACAAGGCAAGCAGGCATGGCCATCGGTTTGAGTCCCAATCTTGCCCGAATCAGTATGTCCTCTGTGTCGAGCACACACAAGCCAGAACTTTAACATTCTGGAGGTGCTGTCCATGGCTGGGCCCGCTCGTCCTGCCAGAAACCAAGTCCATGTGGCCAGAACTGGTGGGAATGGGACTAGCACTCAACAAGCACCACATACAGGGTGACACTGTGCACCCTGGTCCCCCTCTCGGTAATCCTCTTACTTCCTGCTGCTACAGGAAAGCTCTAAAATACCAGTGGGTCTCACAACATGGCCTGTGGATAGCCACAGGTGGCCATTGGCTTCATATCCTGATTTACTCTTAACATTTATAATAATGCCTGAATATTCGTATGGAATTTGTCATTCGCTTATATCTACTGAATTTTAAAACACACTCACAACCCCTCTTCATTCATTGCCTTATGTGAAGTTGGGTACCATGTCAATAAATCCTGATGAGATTAGTTGCTTTCAAAAGCCAGGGATCATTGGCAGAGCAGAGGCCTCGTGAATTTTCTTGGGGGCTATAGAATTTTTAGATGCACAAAACTACTAAAGCACAATATTAATATAATCATGTAAACATGCAAAGACGGTTATGATTTAAAAAACATAAGATCCTATAGTAACTTCTCTAGTTACCATAAATCAGAGTTCCATAAAAATCACAGATTGGTCCATTGAGAGACCATGTTCAATCTAAGGGCAGGAGTCAGAAGGCCCTACTGATATCAAACGTGTCTATGATTTGTATTTTTTAAAATGTTTCTATAAATCAGAGTAGCATAAACCTGACAGTAGACTTGAGATGCCACCTTTGATGTAAGGCTTGGAATTGGAATTTCCCAGTGATCAGAATAATTTTTTCCTACAATTTGTATTTTGTAGATGCAATCCCCTAATTATTATGCTGAATGTATGTGACAATGTTTACTTGAAACACTGGGATTAAATTACTCATAGGCCCACATTATAATACCCATTTAAAATGTTTCCAACTTAGTATTACTTTTAACCATATTATTAACATAATTCACAAAGGAATTATTTTTCTTCTCACTGTGTTTGCAAGCTGCATATAATGTTCTAAGAGTTGCCTAGCATCTCAGGTCTAAAAGCTGCCTCCCCTGTCTTCTTCCTCCTATTTATAGCTTTTACACTGACACCATTGCCTATATTCTAGAAGGTTCTGTATGTTTATATATAACACAAAGTAAAACAAAAGTGAATACTGATGATTTTGAGATAATTGCTTTGCTTAAAATTGTTTCATATATCATCCTCTGCCATTTGAAATAAAACTGAATGTGCACTATACCGTAATGGGTCCCATTTTACAAATGAGAAACCAAAGTGTTAACAGTTAAGGGAATTGTTTGAGATCACCCAGGTTGTATGTGATAAAAGGCAGCTGAACGCTTGGCTTGTTTGACATTGAAGTCAGTGCTTTTAACTCCTCTTACACCCTCACATGCTTACACTCTCCCCTTTTCAGGCTCCACACATGCTTGAAAAGATTCCAAAGGACCATTATAAGAACATATTGAATTGCTTCTACCTTCAGGAACCTGTGCTATTTACTCTAATTCATTCATCCATCCACCCACCCATCCATCCATTCATTCGATCTTTCCTATAGCCTTTCATCCATTCACCTATTTATTAAGTGCACAAATACTTACTGGGCACCTGTTCAATAACAGACACTGTGTTAGAGATGGATCAGGGAACCAGACTGACGTGGTCCCAGTTCTAACAGAATGGGAGAGACATTGTTCAAGTAATCACATGAATAATGATCTAATTTCAAATTTGGTTATATGATTCAAGGAAGACAGAAGGAGAGCTGAGAGCATGTGCGAAAGGCGCCCTCACGGAGTCTGAGAGAAGAGGAAGGGCCCTCCTGGAGAAGTGGCCTTCACAGTAATGAAATGACCTTCAGAAGGAGGGAGAGTACAAGTTCATAGTCTTGAGTGTTCATAACAAAGTGGCAGCTTTGTCCTCCCACCCAACCCTAATGCAGCTGTCTTCCAGACATTTCTGGTCTCACTTCCAGCAGCAACATAATCAACCTCCGGGTACCTTTTTTTCAAACTCAGCTCCAACTCAGCTGTTTTTGAAGCTTGCTTCAGACAGTGACTGTTGAAAAATATACTCTTTGCCCTCCAACCTATCACCATCCTGCTGATGTTACCTCTTAAATACGTATTTGTCCCCCCAGCCCCCACAATTTTGTTTAACTTCTTACTGCCTACTACCATCTCTACCAGAATTTATGCAACCACCTCCCTGCCTCCAGTCCTGCCAAACAAATTGTCCCCACTGCTACCAGGGTGTTCCCTCCAAAACACAGACCTAACCAGCAGGTCTTCATCCGTGCTTCACTGGCCCTCATCCTCAGGCTGGGCGAGGCGGCCCTCCCCATTGCGTCTTTGCGTGTTTCTTTCCTCGCCTTCCACGTGGCACATGGCTGCTGTTTAGCGTGCTTTGGGCTGTATGCACAGAGTCTGGCAGGCAAAGGCTGTTCAGAATCCATGAAGATGGTACTCACATCTCTCTGAAGAAATGCATCCTGATGGTGAAATTGCAGATTTCAGGAAGTGGACAAGAATATTAGGTAATGATAGAATTTAAGTTTGGGGACATGGTCAAGGGACCAATCCCTCGATCAAATCTGGGAGTCCCTTTTGTAGTCATAACCAAGTGATCTCAGCGTGTCTCATCAGGACTGCAGCAAGAATTAAGTCCCATTATTTGACAACGGGTATCTCTGCGTCTTTAAGAAACCCGATATACTTGCTTGGGTTGGGATGACAGTTGTTTCTTTAGTGGGTAAGTTGTTGTTTTTTTTAAAAGTTGGAAAACGTACAATTAAATACGTAAATGTTGAAATAAATCAAATATATTAAGACTTTAGCTAAACTTAGAAATAATATATGTATGCTCTATTGAATATTTTTAATGTTTAAAAGAAATCGGCACATTTCAATATGTAACAGAATGTTATTCTAAGTTTACACTTTAATTTAAAATTTGAAATTCATTTAATTAATTTGACTTATGATTCTAAATTGAAAAATAGAGTAGAATATTACCAAGGTTATAAACAATAAACAGTTTGAAGGGCTTAATATTGATTGTATGTATAAGTTTTCTTTCATTACATTTAAAAGACCAATGTAGGCCCTTGGGAAAAATTTGTTTATTAATCAGACAATTGAAGCATTTAAAAAAGAATTGAGTATATTAATTTTGTAAGTGCAGTTTTAAATATTTAAGGAAATCCAATTAAGTAGCGAAAGTTTCTTAAAAGCAATTGTAAAAAATGTAGTAGATGTAGGACTGGAACCAAAAGATTTGTAAGTTGAACCTAAAAGCTTAAGGTTCAACCTTAAAATTAGTTTCTGAACTTGTGAATTTTTAATTTTAATAAAGCAGGTATTAATTTTTAAACCCCTGAAGCCTCTACAGGGACAAGAAAATTCAGATTGAGAATTGCTGTCACATGGGCTCCCTCAGCTTTTTCCTTTCTGCCATGAGTACCTTGAAGATAAGGGTCAAGTCTCTGACATGATCTTTTTTTAATTAATATTGTGTTTTCATCAACTGTTTCACCTTTCTATCAATTGAGTGACCTCCGATTTCAGTCTGCATTTGTACAGAGCGGGACTGACTACCAAGTTAATATCCGTTTTCTTATTTCATTCAGGTAGCTTGTAGGACACATGTGGTCTCGAAGCGAGTTTGTTTTAAAATTTTGGCTCAGAAACTCTAGAGGAACTATTTTTTTCCAGATTTACTGAGATGTAACTGACATACATCATTGTGTAAGTCTAAGGCATACAATGTAATAATCTGATGTGTGTGTATGTTGTCAAATGACGACCGTGAAGTTAATTTATATAACATGTCCATCACCTTACATCATGATCACTGAGTGTGTGTGTTTGCATGCACATGTGTGTGGTGAGGAATTTTTTTTTAATTTTTATTTAGTTATTTATTTATTTTTAGGGAGGGAGAAAAAGAGGGAGAGAAACATCAATGTGCGGTTGCCTCTTGTACGCCCCCTGCTGGGGACCTGACCTGCAACCCAGACATGTGCCCTAGACTGGGAATTGAACCGGTGACCCTTCGGTTCACAGGCCAGCACTCAATCCACTGAGCCACACCAGCCAGGCCGTGGTGAGAAATTTTAAGATCTGCTCTCTTAACAGAGCAACTTTCAAATACACAATGCACTATTGTTAACATAGTCACCACACTGTACCTTAGACCTCCAGACCTTACTCATCTTGTAACTGAAAGTTGGTACTTTTTGACCTTCATCCCCACTCTGATCTACCCCAGCAACAACTGCCAATCTGCTCTCTGTTTCTATGAGTTTGGGCTTTCTTAGAGTCCACATATATGTGAGATCTATTCAGTATTTGTCAGTATCTGTCTGACTTATTTCACTTAGCATAAAGCCATTAAGGTTTGTCCAGATTGTCACAAATGCAGGATGGCCTTCTTCGTGGCTGAGTAATATTCCCTCGTGTATTCAAGCCCTCTTTTCTTTGCGGGCACCTCGGTGGCTTCATGTCTTGGCTATTGTAAACAATGCCGTGATGAATACAGAGATGCAGGTTATCCATTACAGGTAATGATTTGATTTCCTTTGGGCATACCCAGAAGTGGAATTACTATATCACATCTTAGTTCTATTTTTAATTTTTTGAGGAAAGTTCATACTGTTTTCCATAGCAGCTTCATCAATTTATATCCCCATGTAGAGTGCACGGGGCCGAGCTGGCTGGGCTCTCTGCTCAGGGCTCACTGCAGGCAGGAACATGGTCTGAGCCCTGGTTTCTGTAAGCGCTCCTCCCTCCTCCATCTCCATCTGACCTCCAGGGATGGGCCCACAGATTTTCCCAGTAATTGCCACGTCGGCCTTCCGGGAAGCACCGTGCAAGGCAAAGGGCATTGCACGGTGTGTCCGCTTTGGGCATTGTTTTCCCCTGGAGAAACTGTAGGCCTGGGAAGCCCGCAGTCTGTGCTGGGCTGGCCTGGGGAGGGCGAGGTAATCAGAGAGTAACTGCTCCCCTCACCCTTCCAGGGTGGTCCTTCTCAGTCTCTGTGGTCCAGGGGGTGCCTCCGCCTCGCTCCCGGGTGCTGGGATTTCACAATGGTGTCTTGTCTATGGTAGTGGGTAGACAGCCTTTCTGTGAGGAGGACTGAAGTCGGGAGCGACCTATGCTGTCACCTAGAGAATGTCACTCCCTCTAGGGAAATATTTTCAACTCAACATGCTATAAATATAATTCTTAATCCTCAAGCCAATCCGGTAGAAATGGTGTGTGTCGTGAAGTCGAACATAGACCTAGAGTCCGTGGAGATTATTTTTATCGAATTGCTAAGTTCAGCTCATTATGCTGGAATGAGCAAAAACTAAGTTCATTTTCCAGCCCTCTTCAAGGAGATGGCCCCCCATAGCCAGTAATTTACACAAATGATATAAGATTTTAAATTATCAGTAAATTCTGTTGTGCAGTTGAAAAGTTGCTGAGTAAGAGGCAGAACCTGCAATTAAGGCAAGATTGCATTTTAAAGCAGCCCCAGTAAACACAGCACCGAAGGTCCCAGGGAGGTGGCGAGGCTGTCGCGCTCCCTGTGAAATAGTGGGGCCCCTCCTAGCTTGCTCCTCATGGACAGCAAATTCTCAGTTCTTTCTGCAACAGGAGTGGCACCTTCCCATCAGTGCAACCACGTCATCTTCACCGATCTCCCCTGCAGTCAGGAGCTCACGTTTATGAGGCTCCTGGCTCACGGAGCCTTTTGGAGTCACAGAACAAGTGTGAGTGACTAACCCGCCTCTGGGGAAATGAGACTCATGCCCTGGGCCCTGCTCAACAACTGGCAGAGTGGGAGCTGCCAATGCTGGAGCCGAGGCGTGGTCACAGTAGTCAGCAAGGCGTGGCTGAAGCGGCCTCCCAGAGCCGAGGGGCACTCAGCCCATGCCGGGCTCCGTGGGCAGGATGTGTGCAGGGGCCAGCAGCTGCTCGGTGCCAGCACAGGTGGGACAGCTGCAATGAATGGGCCGGAGAGCCACCTCAAAGGCCCACTGTGCCCAGCCTCACACACATGGCCTTGCTGTGGACAGCTGAGAAACAGCAGCAGCAGTAGCAATAGACAGTCCACCCAACCCAAGCCTGGGTGGGGAGGGACAGAATGACCCCCCATTGTGCAAAGCAGGCCAGCAGGCAGAGTTGCCCAAGGCTGTCAACGGCAGCTGCAGCCACCAGCCAAGAGTCATCCTTACACGTGAGTCATTTGGACGGAGGCTTCTGGGTACATGGGATTCTTTCTCCGCTCAGTAAGGAGAAGTGGCATCTCTGAAGTCCCATCAGCGTGCATCTGTAATGGGGTCACAGGCAGTTCTGCTGTGTTCCTCCCCTATGCAACTCCATTACGATGCCATCCGAGTCTGCATGGTCCTGTGCCACCGTTAACAACCGCTGATGGGACTCCGGCCATGGTGGCTGTCAACCTAAGTATGGAGAAGCTGCTTATATACCCTCCTGGAGCTCTCCCGCCATGCAACTCCACCCAAATGCATCCTTGGCTCTTTCCCAAAAGTCAATGTCTCCAGGAGGACTGGAACTCACAGATGGATTCGTGTTCTTTCCCTCCTTCCTACCTTAGTGGGAAGGTGGGAGTCTGTAGGAACAAGGCACCTAGGCACTGCACCACCAAAATCTTGCTTTGAATTTTTTTGGTTCTCTCTGTGAGGCTTCCCACCCTACTTCTCGTCCTCATGTTATTTATATTGACACACGCAGCTCCGTCCCCTGACGCTACACTGGCCGATGGCAGCTGGAACGCTCGCTGTTAGGCTCCAAGCTCATCAGATAACCTTCCCTCAGACTGCCACTGTGTGTTCTTCCCTGGTGTCATCCCCAAGGGCACCAGCAGTGGTTTAGGACGCGTCTCTTAGATGAGGAATTTTATGTCTAAATCATTCCAATCTTGTCTGACCAAGCAGGGGATCCTGGGCAGCTCTACAGCAACCTCTCCCAGGTTAAGAGGGCCCATCCATGATGAGGATTCCAGAGGGAACTGCGCTGGTTCCCTGGGACGCACGATCTTAGTCACAAGGAGTAAATGTCTAGGGTAGGATAATAAACTCACCGCTGAGTGGTGTTTCTAAAATAGCACTAGATATTGGAAAAGAAAAAGAAATTAACTTCTCCCTAAGGAATTAAGCACACACACACACACACACACACACACACAAAGATGGGTGAGGAAAAGCCTCTAGTAGTACATACAGAGCTTTTAATACCCTTCCATGAGTTTCCTTATTCCTTTCTCGTCGCTGAACTTCTCCCTGCTGATCCTTGTCTCTTTGAAAACCCAGACATTTTTTACTGCGTTTATTCAAAACCCTCCCGTCCCTCACTTGTGCTCTGCAAACACGACGGCAATAATCTGAATGTTTCAGGAGTGTCTCTCTTCGTCCCTGGGTGTGCCCAGGTCACTCTCTGAGAAGCCTGATCCCATTTTGTAAGGGCTGGTTTAATGACTCTTGTTAGACACCAAGACACAAGATCAACTCCTGTTCTTCAGAAGGTTTCGATGCAAAGAACAGGTTCCAAAACCTGAGAGCTTAATGGTAGTTTTCTGTCTTGTTCATTGTGGTAAACTATACATAACATAAAACTTTCCCATCATAACCCTTGTTAAGTGTACCATTCAGTGGCATTAAGTACCTTCGTAATGTTGTATAACCATCACTATTTATTTCCAGAACTTTTTCATCAGAAACTCCGTCACCGCTCAGCCACTCCCCTCCCCCAGTCCCTCTTCTTTCTGTTGCTGTGAGTTAGCCTAATCTAGGTATCTCGTGTAAGTGAAATTATACAATATTTTTTTAAAGATTTTATATTTTTAGAGAGAGGGAAAGGGAGGGAGACAGAGGGAGAGAAACAGCAATGTATGGTTGCTCCTCACATGGCCCTCACTGGGGACCTGGCCTGCAACCCAGGCATGTGCCCTGACTGGGAATCGAACTGGGACCCTCTGGTTCCCAGCCAGAGCTCAATCCACTGAGCTACACCAGCCAGGGCAGAATTATACAATATTTATTTTTTGTGACTTGTCTCTGTCACCTAGCACAATGTTTGCAAGGTTCGTTCTGCTGCAGTGTAGATCAGAATTCCCTTCCCTTTGTGGCTGAGCAATATTCCATTGTATGTGTCCACCAGACTTTCTTCATCCACTCGTCTGTCAACGGATCCTTGGGGAGTTTCCACCTTTTGGCTATTGGGAGTAATGCTGCTGTGTCTGGTTGTTTTTTGGACGAGGAATAGGTCCGTTGTAACTGGTACCTGTATCAGGTACTGGGAATTTTCTGAGAAATGTTTGACCTCACTCAGAGTACTCAGAGTCCTTGACTGATGCAATTGCTAATTAATTCAGCTCCACGTAAACCTAAATTGCAAAAGCTAGTACAAATTCAGAGAACACCACCAAATTTAAATCAAGATGTATTAGTTACAGTCTCACAATCCCGTGACTTTTAGATGTACCCAATATTGTAACAAGTAATATCCAGACATTACACATAGGCCCTGACTATTCCACCTAACCATGGGTACATCGTTTGGATACAAATATCCAATTTTTTGGTGGATTATGATGTGCCACGCTGTATCCTCAATTTTGCATTCTGTAATAGTTGTAATCTGCATCAGATATAAAGTACATATTTGTCTTTAGAAACTATAACCAAATTTACCAATAATTATCATTTTTTTCTGTTGGAGTCATTAGATAAGTTATATTATTGTAATAACTATGTATGATGTCAGATTGGTACTAGATTTATCAAAGTGATCACTCCAGAATTTATATAAATGTCTAATTATTATGTTGTATACCTGAAACCAATATAATATTGTAGGTCAACTATAATTGAAAAGTTAAAAAAATTTTTAATGAAAAGTTATTATTTCTGAACTCAGGGGTTTTTTTCTCCAAAGCCATGTCGGATTCCATCAGTCGTGAGTAGACAGGCAATTTCTTTACAGTCTTGTCTACCTTCCTCATCTGCCTCCTCTCTGTCTCTTTCTCCCCTCCCCTCCTCCTCCATCCTGCCCTCCTAGCAATGGGAGGCTGGGTGTATTTGCCCAGGCTCCCTCCTACCTGAGACTCTTCTTGGGCACAAGATAGAGACATGTCTGAGGCTCATTCAAAGTCAGGATTATGATCTGGGGAGCTTTTTGCTGGGCTCTGGTCAAAGAAAAATTCCCCACTGGAAGGAAATGGAGAGTCTTAGCAGCTATAATTTCAGGCTCATTGAGTATAGGGCTTTTGCTGGAAATTCAGCAAAATTTGTGCAGCAGACAATGTATAAATTTGCTGAAAGTGGTGAAATAAGGTAGTCGGTTCTCAGACACGCACTTACCCTATCAGTGTAGGGAGTCGAAACCAACATGTGTTGCGGGTGGTCTCGCTGGTAGTGACAGTGGCCTGACCTGGCCCAGGGAACCTGGGTGCGCTGGGGTTAGAGTGAAGCGGGTGGGCAGTGCGTGTGACTTGGAGGGAGGGAGGGAGATGAGCAAGGCCAGCGAAATCCATAATAACCATCTAATGCCAAAGCCACGCCTGGTTTGGAAGTCATAATTCTGGTTAAAATTCAGAGTCACGAGTCATGTCTTCCCTTACTCTGTGCCTAAACTCAGCCCCTTCCTCTGCCCATACTCCTGGCATTGACCTCGTATAGTATAACCATCAACCCATAGCTAATTCATTATTGAATTAAGATGTTCCTAGCACTATTTCACATCATGTCACATTAATTCCATGAGAAAGTTATATTATTTTCATGCTCGGTTTTACTGATGAGGAAACCGAAGCTGCATGAGATTGGCATACCTGTGGATACAGGGCTCACGAAAGGCACAGGTAAAATCCAAGCCAGGTGTGTCTTACTCCGGGGCCAACTGTCCCTTCCCTGTGGTCGAGCACTGTCTCCGGGGCTTGTTACAGCTTAAAGACCATTAGCAGTGGCTCCATGGGTGTCTTGGACGACAGAACACTCATCGGCTACTCGCTTCAGGTTTCACTGGACCTTCCCCCGATGGCTTCACCCCCATGTTGACATCCCCAAATCCTTGTGATGTGACTAACCTACTCAGCAGAGATTGTTCATTTTTGTTTTATACCAACACATTTGATGCCTGTCTTAGTGAGTTTTCTTGGTAGGTGCTGGGAAGGGGATCTCCACTGGTTCAACTTTGTCGACCCTCACTTGCTCCAGTGCCAGCACATAATGTTTCTTGAATGAATGAATCCCTTATTCTAGAAGTCACCTAAAAAAAAAAAAAAAAAAAAGCCAGACACGCAGCTGAATGGAACACGTGGGATGAGCGAAACCACCCTCCTCAGAGGAGAAGAAAAGGCATCAACTTACTTGACACCAAAGTCCTTTTCCTTGGCCTACTCCCAGGACTGGCTGAAACCAAAACTGGCCACTTAGTTCTCACCACTCGCTCTCCCTCCCTGCCCCTCAGGTTGGACCATGGAATTGAAAACCCAGCAGCAAAGGCCTGAAAACCACTGAAGTCTCACCACACTCTTCACACACCCAGTCCTCTTCACTATGGAATAGTGGAAAGACCAGTGTGCACTGTGTCCCTGAGCTCACTTCCTGGAGCACAAGTGGAAGCATTTTGTGTGTGTACATGTGCACACGTGCCTGTGCGTGTTCACACACGCACGTGACTTTCTAAAGCAGGGACAATGAAGTTATTATTATCTAATATTTGCATTCTGCATGCAAAAGCAAGTGGTTTTGTCTCTTCTTAGAGTTGGAGAAAGAAACTCATATCGAGGTTAAGGGCAATCCTTTGACCTATCGCTTTGTGGGTGGCCCAGGAAGGGACCATGACCCAAGGTTTCCCAGAAAAACAGGGAATAAATAGGAAGGTAGGAGCCTCTGCTGAACTTAAACTCCAGGCCCTCCAGAAAGAGGCCTGAGGCATATTTCTTCCTTGGTTAATTAAGCATGGACAGGGAATTGATGGGAAAATGTGCCTCAAACAAGTAGCCATTTTCCATTTTTTCTTACCTATGGCCATGGTACAGGAATGTGGTGGGAGCAGGGCATCCATAAATAGTCTGGCTCTGGCTTAACAGAGACAATTCCTTTCACAATCACAGCTTTAGCATGTGCTGGAAATGACAATGCCATCCAGCGTCAATAGTTCCAGGGAGACCCTTCATTCCTAGTTACAGCAATAAAACCACTGGTGGGTGGTCCTTGCTTCTGGTTGTCTTCATTATCATTTCATTGTGCTTCTGTGGGGCCCGGTGCACTTTGGAACTCTCAGGCATTTTAAAAGCCTTTCATGCATTGGAGTGGCTTGACATTCATATTTATACATCTCACTTGCATGGCAGCAGAACCTCTATTCTTAGGATCTTCACCCTTTGTGCATTCAAGGTCACACCCCATCTAAGTGGGAATTGTAATATACCCTGAGAACATCAAGCCATCATAACTCAACTCTGCAAACTAGGTGCTTCTTGGCTGCTTAAAGCTCTCTGCCTCTTGATTCAAAGTGAACTCTAAAATAAGCTTGTAAAACAAAGCTATTTAGGTTTGCATAAGCAACTTTAGAATGTTTACTTTGGAAAATGTTGCCTTTTTAGAAAATATATTCTTTGGATGTGACATTTATAAGCAAAAGTAGGCTTGCCCAAATCTGAAACCTGAGTATTGCACACAACTCCTTTTCCTACTTTATACAGTGGGTCATCAATTCTGGTCAATTCTGTTGAAGAAGGATCTCTCATTCCCATACTTTCACCTTCATCCTAAACCTCTAGCCTTGTTCCTCTTTATTCTGTCCTCTATAATGTTATCAGAATGATTTTCTAAAAGAGAAGCCCGATCATGCTAGGTTTCCCACAGCCTTCGGAGTGAACAGCAGCATACTTAGTATAGCCTAGAACGATCTTTACTGCTTTGTCCCAGTCTGCCTCAGCTGCCCCCAGGTGCCCACAAGCACCCTGCCCTCCGGCCAGATCGCTGGCAGGGCCTCCTTGCTCCCTCACACATCCAACCCCAGCATCTGTTTTTTTCAGGTCTGGGATTTCATTTTCCCTCCTCTTCTCTTGGCTAACTTCTATTTCTCCTTGAAAACTCAGCTTAAGCATCTTTACCTTGACCTTGACCTGCCCCCACCCCACCATTGACATGCTCTGCCTACTTCCCAGACAGCATGGCTCTCAAAATTGTCACTGATGACTTCCTGGTCTATGTTTCTCACCAAACACAAGCTCTGTGACAGCAAGAACTAAGTCTTTTCTTTCTCTGGATCCCCATGGATTCCACAAGGCTGATCCATAGAGAATAGACAAGTGATTGTTGAATAAATATCAAATAAATTCCACTAAATCACACTTGAAATACTCTTTCAAGGTGATGGCATACATCAGGAGTCTGAACCCAACAGAGTAGTAAGTCGCTTCTCATCCCCCTTGACATTATGTGAGGAACAAGTGAAATTCTAAACGGGAGGCTGACAGAGGGGCCCAGGGGGGACCCAACGAGCCGAGGCAGAGGGCACATTGTTGCTTCTCACCAGGGGCTCATTGGGTGCTCTCTGCCCAGGCACACGTTGGTTTGCATGTTGGTTTGCTTGCATTGTTAGTGGGCCATTTCCTCATAAGGAGACGAGCTGTAGCATCAGACTCCTCCAAGGCCACCGATGGATCACGTGAGAATTCCATACCAAATGGCAGAATGAGCCACGTCGAGATCCTCCGCAGCCAGGTGCAAATGGTATATTCAAGGGGTATCCTTCAAATAGGACTTCCCAGTGTTCATGGAGGTATTTTAACTGGTGACTTTGTGAAAAATCCAAAGCTGTTCTTCCCCACTTTCTGAGACTGGGTTTAAGGTTAGGTTGGGCAAAAAGACTTGATGAAGTGGAGTTTGTTCAAAGCTCAGACAGAGGATTTCCCTCGTGCCCCTCACACTGCCCCCTGGGGCTTCCCTGGTAAACTGCACACGGCTTTCTGGAGATCTTTTTCTGGTCTATAAGTGGCCTTTGTTTAAGCATTAGATGGATCTTTGCAAGATTTCCCACAGTTTGCTTCAAGCACTCACTGTTGGTGGCTTCAGGAACTTGAAGCACAATGTGAACGACAGGTCACCTCCCTCCGTGTCCCATACCCAGTGTCCGTTTTCTATTTTAACGAGAGGGGAGAAGTCATGGTCCTTGAGCAGCCGCCAGCTCCCCAGAGAGGCCCCAGGTACACTGGAAATGCCTTCGAGGGGCCCTTCCTGGTGCCAACCAGAGCGGCTGGCGGTCCTTCTGAGTGTGGCCCCAGACCTGTTCCTGCCCACAGAGACGGACTCTCCCAAACACCCTTCCCGGGACACCTTTTCTAGGATTCCACAGTGGGACAGGAAGAAATCGGAGAGTTTGGGTTTTGTTTTTTTTTTAAGCCCAAGGATGTGAACGACCAAGTCCCTCCCGCAGTGCGATTGTCCACCTTCCCCAGAGGGTGAGCAAGCTCTGACTCACTTCCCCTCCCGGAGGATTTCCTCCTGCACCAAGTCCCCTTGCAAAGGGATTCTTTGCATGCCTTTGCCGTGACCCCACCTTCTTCACTTTGTATTTTTTAATATTCTTAAGCCTTGCTGAAGGTGTTTCCAGCCACATGACACCACCTCCGCAGCTTCTGAAATTGCCTCTCCTGGCCTCACCCACCCTGGGAGGGGTCGGTCCCTAAGGGTTAGTCACCCTGCACACCCATGGGCTTCACTGTTTCACCTCGAAGGAAGCCCCGTCTCAGAACTCATGCCCTCTTTACCTCCCACACCCCAGGCCTGTAGCAGCCCCCAAAAATGCAGAGTTCTGTGTCTGCAGGAGGCATCCGCAGTACCTGGTATCAGTCTGAGCCAAAACTGCACTTTGGAGAAAGAACAACCCAAATTTATCAAAGTTCACAGGAATACGCCTCTCCTGATCATGAACTTGAAGCATTCTCATGTGGTCGGTGCCCAGCCCAACTGTAGACCTTACTAAAGTCTCCCAAAGCACAGTCACTGCTCTCCAAACACCTGCTCTTGCCAATTAGTCGTCATGAAACACAAAAGATATCAGTTATGCATATGCAGATATATCTGTGGTCTATTCATCTTTCACCCCTGAGCATTGTAGGGGCGTCCACTGGGTGGGTTTTTTGTTTGTTTGTTTTTCATTAGTGTGAGAAATACTGATAAGAATAGTCACATTAAAGAAGTACCATATTTTTCAGACCCTAAGACACACCTAGGTTTTAGAGGAGAAAAATAGGAAAAAAAATTTTTTGAAGCAAAAAATGTGGTAAAATACTTAATAACATAAATAAAATTCAGACTCTAATTCAGCTACATTTGGACTATAAGATGCACCCCCACTTCCTCCCAAATTTAGGGGGGAAAGTTCATCTTATAGTCTGAAAAATATGGTATGTTTCTTTTATTAAGCCATAGAGCACTTTTCCATGATAGAGAAGAAAAAACATCTTAGCTTTTAGTCTCTTAGATATCTAATATTCTAATTAAGGAAGACAGGGAGAAACCTTAGCAAACAAACAAATGGGATCATTTCAGGTCTGTGTGCGTGCCCCGAGGAAAGACAGGGCGGGCACTCTAAGAGAGAGCTCCTGGGCAGGGGGGCTGGAAGCAGGTACTGCTTGAGCAAGGGCATGAGGAAGTCCTTCTGAGAAGGGCCATGGGAGCTGAGGCCTGAATGAGGGAGAGGCTGGCACACCGAGATCTCAGGGACAAGGACTCCAAACTGTCAGGATGAGGATAACAATATGACTTAAAGGACCATGAGGCTGGGGCAGAAAGAGCAGCAGGAGAGGGGGTCTTGGGGGAGGTTAGAGGGGAAGGCAGTCCCCAGACCATGGAATTTCACTTTAAGCCTAATTGCAGACATCACAGAGCAGGGAAGTGGCATAATCTGATTTATGCTGTAGAAAAATTATTTCCTCTGCCCTATGCAAGACAGCCAGTAGGGGGCGGAAAGAGAGGCACGGAGACAGTTCAGATGAGAGATGATGGGACCTTGGACCACGGTTGTAGCCGTTTGGATGAGGATGAGGTCAGTTTGGGGATGTATTTTAGAAGGAGCACCACTGGGACTTACTCGTGGGTTGGGTGTAGATTTTGAAGAAAACAGAACAACCAATAACAACTCCAAGGCTCTCAGTCTGAGCAGTTGTGACGCCATAAACTGAAAGAGGGAGCTTGGTGGTGATGGAGGAGCAGTGACCAGGGAGAAGGGGAAATCAAGAGTTTAGTGTTAACAGTGTCGAGTGTGAGATGCCCGTTCGCTGTCTGAGTGGGGATGGTAAGTAAGCAGATGAACATTTGAATCTGGAACTCAAAGGAATGTCAGAGCTGGATAAGTAAATAACATGGTCAGCATGGAAAGAGGTCTTCAATCTGTGGGACTGGATAAGATTGTCTTCACACAGTGAAGATAAATGAGAAAGTCAAGAACAGAGTCCTGGGCACCCCGACGCAGAGAGAGAAGTGGATGAGAAGAACCATCACAAGGATTTAGCCCACAGCCAATGAGGTCAGGGGACCACCAAGCTAACGTGCTGTCCTGGAAGCCCGGGGAAAAAAGTATTTCACAAGGAGGGGTAATGACACATACCAAACACTGAGGGGTCCTAGGAAGAGGAGGGCAGAGAACCAATTCACAGCTTTGGAACTGATAACCTTGAACAAAGCCATTCCGTTGCAATGGAGGGGACAAAATTTCCACTGGCCTGGTTTTAAGAGAGATTGAGAGGCAAGAAAATGAAAACAATGAGTCGTAACAATTATTTCAAAGAATTTCCTATGAAGGGAAGCACAGAAAAGAAGTTAAACATAGAATGAGGAAAGATGTCAAGGCCCTTTGCTATTGATTCTTGTTTGTTTGCTGATGCAAATGAATATAAGAAATTAAGGAAGAAAGAGATGTAATTACTGCCGGAGCAAAGTCCTTGAGAAGAACACAGGAGGTGAGCTTCAGATCATAAACAGAGGCGTTGGCCTTAGGAACAAGCAGGGATGCTTCCATTTCAATGGAGGCAAAGTGATTTCAGCTCAGCGACGTTCAGCTTTGGAGTTCCAGCAAAGAATAAGTGAATAGGTGGGTTGAGCAAGTCCTGGAGTTTTCCTGAGCATGCGTGCTCGAGGAAGGAACAGGCACAGTTGTTAGGGGCATTTGCAAAGAAGTGTTTACACTGCTGGACCAGGAATCTAAGCTAAAAAAGGAAGTGGGGATATCTGTGTATGTGGATGGCGGTAGTGGTGGTAGCGATGGAACAGTGAACAAGTAGAGGCGGGCCAATGAGTGGATTGTCAGTCATGTGAGGATCACAGGCTGTTAGAAGGGACAACAGAACATTAACAGGAAAGATAGGAGATGGCGGTCAAAGACCAAGATGTCTACATGTGAGATTTTGGGAAGTTTGGGCAGATTTTAGTGCAGTTGTTTTCAGTGACAAGGTCAAGGTGGTTGCAGACCTCTAGAGGTCTTTGGAGCAACAGAGATCGAGGAACTAAGGCCAAATGGTAGCTGGATTATCAATGTCCTGCTGAAGTCGCCATGAACAATGACAGTGGGAATGGGGGTCAGTGAGCAAGGCGCCAAGGTCGTCTCTGAATTACCAGGAGTCACTAAGAGGCCAGTAGGCACAAGAAACAAGGAGGAACCATCAGTCATGAAGGAGGTTTTGAAGAAGGAAGGAGGAAAGGACACCGCTGCCCCTCTGGAGCTGGTGATATTAGGATTTAGAATAAAAATAGCTTCCACTTGTGAGAGCTTTGAGGAGAGCAGGGGCCTCAACACCACCAGGGGTCCATGAAAGCAGGAAGTCCATGGGAACTTTTCAGACGGGAAAAAGGAGAGAAAACATAAACAAATTTGTTAGCGCTCACTAAGACATACTCCAACCCTCTGCTCTGTCTCCTCAGAGCTGTGTGCGTGGGAGCCACAGACCTTCACAACTTTCCACACACAGGTCCTGCCTCGCTTGTGGCAGGCGGGTCCTATGACCAGGGGCCCGCAGCACTCACTGCTCACCACAGTAGCGATGATATATCCAGGAGATCAAGTGATTCTGAAAGATGTATCATTGTAACTGAGCCGCAAGGCTGCCACACCATGCTATAACGTGGGACTCTCATAACACAACATGCTGTCACCCAACCAAACGCTGCCACACTGGAGGGGAAGGCCCTGGGGAATGTCGGGGGCCCTGACTGCACCCCTCGGGCCACGCCTCTCTCCTGGGACTGATCCTAATCACCTGGACTCCAATATCACCTTTTCAAAGAATCCCATTTTCTACAAGAAGAAACCCCAAAGCTATTAGGTTTGAGGCCAGAAAAAGTTAAAGGTTCTAGAAAAGCTTTGAGCCCATTTAGTAAAGAGGACCCTTAAATCTTCAACATTATTCCTCTTCTTGTTTTGTAATGTTTTCTATGAAAGTAACAATAAATCACTGCTCATGCAATCTTAAAGTCAGTATGCTCAGATTGTAATGTCTGTGATAAGTCCCCGAAAGGAGACATATTTCAATAAGAAGTTGGAGTGAAGATTTCATAGTATTTTAAGCTGACATAACATTTCCAACTGACATCAACCACATGGCAGAATTTTGAGGAATTATTTTCTCCCAGGTAGAATATACAAAGTTTTAGTGTAGGGGAAACTATTCTGTCCAAAGGTAGTCATTTAAAAATGGGCTTCAAATGAAAATGATTCCAATGCAATAATTGAATATATATTCATAATTGGTTCTGTTTCCTTAATTACATTAATTGATACATTCAGGCACATGAGCGGTCAATTCAGTCAAATATTGGATTTTAAAAAGTCTCTGATTATTTGATTCAAAGGATTTGATCACTTGAATCCAAACAAACACATCATCTTGGAGGATTCTGCTTGCTCAATAGGGGCCATTTACATTAATTAGATTAGACGTATTTAGACTAATTGAGGGAATTTGATGATATTTAATATGTTTATGAGAACAAACTCCTGCTATTTATAGAAAGTGACAAGATACCAGAAGATGGAACTAATAGAAAAGTAATGGGTAACTGACATCTGTAATGATTGAGAAAAGAGAAACAAGAATCAGTGAAGGTTACTAAGTCCCGATGAGCTGAGGACACACACATGCTCGGTTGCCCATCTCCTGCCATTAGCCGGTCATCGCTCTGTGGGACCGATGCTCTCTTAGAGCACTTTTTCTGTTAAATGCACAATAGGCAATGATAAATACCCATATTAGCTGACAGAGCCCTTTCCTACTTCTGGGTATATTAGAAATTATTTTTTCAAAGACCGCCAGAAGCTTTCAGCTCTAGTAAATAGATACCGTTGGTGACTTTGGAGTCATGTGACATACATCATCGGAAAAATTCAGGGGGGGACGTTTTTCTTTCCCATGACCCATACAGAGAGGCATTCGAGAGCCATCGGAATTTAGGGGTGAAGGAGCAGCCAGGTGAGGACTTCTAGGAAAAGCCAGCTTTTCTATATTAGAAACAGAACTACATTCATTATTCTTAAATTGCACAAAACGTCCCCTAAGCTTTGGTTAACCGAGATCTCTGTCTGAGTTCTGTGTGTGTTTTGAAAGCAATCTGCCATTTTTTTCAAGTCCCAAATAGTATGTAGGAAAGAAAATTGTTTAGTTTATCAATATGTAAGGCTTTGATATCTGTGTGTATCTTTTTTAACTTCATAGCTTTCTTATTTGAGGGCATACAAAAAAATAAAAATAAACCAATGGTTTTCTGCTCTGGCTTGCTCTCACAGCGTGAGGAAGCAGTATGCCTGACTGAATTAGTCATACAAAGGTTGAAATCCTGTGGAGTTTTCTTCTCTTATTAAATGAGGACAATAATCCTTAAGTCAGCGTGGTTTTTTTTAAATGAAGATCACCTAAGACAGTGATTTTCAACCAGTGTGCCACAAGACTACTAAAAACATGCCACACCTGACTATTTAGTCAGGGACATGCACTCTTTTCCCTTAGAATGTCAAATTTTAAAAAATGACAACAACCAACACAATAGCCCTCCGGTGTGAATGCCCTGTCCTGAACCATAAATATATCGTTCATATAATACAGTTACTTCTTACTGGTCCTGTTGCATAATAAGGTTGTCTGATTGGTTCACTCTTGGTACCAGAAACCCTTGTACGCCAGTATAAGCATCTGGTTTTTTAAAAAGTCACTTTGGAGCAAAAAGGGTAGATAAATTGCTATCGCTATTTTTTAAATCAATCAAAATTAAACCAATTTTTATCAGATCAGGAAAAAACCCTATTTTTTGGTGAGCCGCAGAACGTTAGTAATTAGTCTATGTGTGCCAGGAGTCGCCCGAGGCTGAAAATCGCTGCCCTAGGAAACACGGGTCCCGGGCCCAACGCACGGCAATCACTCAGTACAAGTGGGAGTCACCGGTACCCGCAGCTGAGGCCGTCTGTCGCAGCATCGCCACCGCCTTCCAACTAGTTCACCTTTTAGGTCTTAGATCTAATGCCACTTCCTCAGATAATGCTTCCCAGTCAACCTGCAGCAACTCTCCTTACCCACAAACCCGTTCATCAAGCGACTGTCTTATCTCCCGCGCAGCACCATCTCTATCTAAAGGTCTCCTGTGACTTGATTTGACAACTGTTTCATTTCCCATCTTCCCCCACGACAACAATTTCTTCTTCCGTTTAGCAAATAATGGTGTTCAACAAATAGATGCTGACAAATGGACCAATGAGGGAGAAAATGCACTCAAGAAATACCACAAGATTGTTATAATAATCCTTAAAATAATTCATATTTACTTAAGAAGTGGGTGTGTAGGTGGGTGCAGGACATAGAGGTTTTTAGTGGATCAAAGTGGTTTAAGAAATCAGCAGTGACAAGGTTTCGCAGTGCTGAGAAAATTGAATAGGCCAGAGGTTTGCGGAACGCTAATGTAGCTGATCTGGCTTTGATATCTGTGCTCCATTCAGATGACATTCAGACTTAATGTTCAGTCTTCTTTCTAGCCGTGGTATAACCCCTTACTCCTGGGGCAGCAACGTGGAACAGGAGAGAAGATGAGAAGCCCTTTGTCTTGGGCATTCATTTCCTCAGGGTCTGACTCATTAAAAAGACAAAAGATATGGAAGGCTTCACTGATGAGGAAGTCTAAGCTCTCCCATATTTCTGTCTCTCCAGGTAGCCGCACAGCCTCATCCTGGGGAAGGGAGAGAAGTTAACACACAATTGGCCTCTTTCCCATCTCCTCAGAACGGAAGTTCATGGAAAGACGCGTGGACACGTGGAGACCCATCCTCAGAAGGCCACGCCTCCTGTCCAAACACACCCTGACCTCTGCCTTTTGAAAGGCAACATTTGATCCATTAACGTTCTCCAGTGTTGGTCTCATAAAGCATTTGGATGGGCCCTTCTTCACAAATGAATAAAAATGAGTAAAGTCCTCAGAATCAAAGGAAAGCCAGGACTGGCTTCCAGAAGCACGAGGCAACCCAGAGAGTCCATCTGTAGCCAAACCAGGCAACAGACCCAGACACAGCTCAGGGGCTGGCAACAAGTCTGCCCGCAGGATCTGCCAAGGAGCCAGATGCTGTTGCTTCCAAAGCTTGGCACCAGGGCCCCTGATTGCCATCCAACAAAGAGGAAAAATAGGAATGATATAATGTGGTGGGATAAAACACATCCCACCTCAACCTTTTTTATTACTCACTGAAAAAAAAATATGGAAGATATTTATGGGAAAGTACCAATGTTTTTGGAAATATTGTGCATACATTAGCTACAACACCATTTTTGCCAAATGGGAAATGTATTTAAAATATGCAGCCTGCGTCTGTCTAAAAATAAATTGTCATCTTTTCTGATCAATGTATATGTCCAGGATATGGAAATGACTCTGCTAATTGAAGATGCTGTCAACCAGTGTACTTGTAAGTTACCAAGAAGTAAAGTTGTGAAGAAGTCTGTCTGTGTAATGTGCATAAAATAGCAATTAATGTTGTTGTCACATGAAGCGAGTTGAAGAAAGACTGCGCTTTGGAAACGAAGATCTAGCCAATGAAGGTGGAGTGCTGAATTTCACGGTTACATAAAGTATTAGGAGTTATGTTAGGTTGGATGAGATAAGATGTTTGTGAAAAAGTAGAATGTGGCAAAGAATGGTGTTTGCCAAGGCTCCGGGGTGGTATTAATAACCTACTATATATGACACAGTACTCTGCAAAGCACTGGTACGCAGGGAAAATGTATTGTTATTCCTCTTCATCTGGGCTTCAAATTAGCAAATTAATGTCACTTCTGATAATACTTGGGAAATTGCTATTGTCTTGAGAGTGACTCAGAAGTCCACATTTGAAAGTCAGAAAAGGAAGGCAGAAAAGAAGTTGTGTGGCCGGCAGCGAAGGGAGTTGACAGGTGTCCCCGATACCGGCGTGCTTCCGTTTTCCCTGGATTTGCACTCACCTGAAACCCTGCCGTCAAAGTCTCTGCAGGCTTCGGCAGCGCGCGCAGGGCTGATTCCAGGAGACTTCAGCTAAAATGCATACTGCCTCAGCACATTATCACAGGCAAATTTGTCATCTTAGCTTGTTGACAGGCATTTGAAAGCCGGGGACAGTCTGCGGGTGAGCAAGGACACCGAGGGCATCGGGTGGGGCAAGTCTGGAGCCCAATACAGACTGCCGGGCGGAGGGGCCGGCGCTTTGATGACAGCGGAACCCTCGGGGAAACTCACCCTCTCCACCGCTTGGCCGGCTTGGAGCCTGATTTCGTTTTCTGTCTCAAAACTGAGAATCTAGGACAGACACCTAAAAAAAAATTTTTTTTTTAAATAAAGAGTTTTTGGTACAAAACACAGCTGTTTAAGTTATCCATTTCAATGTGACTAATTGCAACTCAAATATTGTTTCCTAATCCCTTGGGTCGCTCGTGTGAATGAAAAAAAAAAAGGCAGATTTGTATAGACGAGAAAGATCCTTCCAGATAGGAAAGATAAGATGTTTCCATTTTTTAAAGATTTCCTACTGCTCTCACACTTCACAGGAATGCGTGTGATCCCAAGACACAGAGCTTTTTCATGTAGGCTTCCCACGACCTCCTGGAGTCCCCAGACCCTGTTTCAGAGAATCTATGGCATTGAAGGGCATCCTGAAAAGACCTGAGTTCCCTGGCTCGCCCACCTGCAGGACACACACGCAGGCATGAACACATGTCCACAAAAGCCCTCACATCCTTCAAATAAAGAGAGAGATTGCTAGACCCTCCTTGATGTTCAGCCTTGGAAAGATCAAACCACCGTGGTTCTCCTCCTCTTCATAGGGACGTTGATGCTTGCAGCAAGGCAAGCCTGTGCTCATCTCTTACCTACTATATTATTTCTGCTAAAAGGATAACAGGTAAGAAAAACATGGAGAAAGTGTTTGTATCTCAAATGTGACCTTCTCACTATTTGCAGCATTTCTCATTAACCCCCTCCCTCCGCCGCCCCAGGAAGGGGCAAAGAGAGTATTATTGTAATGCCAGCGAAACCAAAGAGATTTTCAAAACTGCTTGTTCAACACCTTTCCAAATGGGAGCCGGGGGTCAGGTTGAGCTCAGGTTTAAAATGTTAGGATATAAACACGAATTCGTCACTGTTGCAGTCGGCAGGTCCTCCGTGCATTCCAAGGGGCAGGCAGGGCCCGTGATTTGTGTCACTACAGAGAATGATAAATCACTGTTGAAGAAATAACAACCAGAATCACTGCCACCAAGTAATAGATCATGATCGCCCTCATCTCTTCCAAACATTATTTACGGCGATCAGGGGCTGAGGACGACGAGGCACAAATGGAGATTCATCTTTACTCTCCAGGCCTCGCGGCTGAGGGTTGCTGTCTCTGAGCGTCCGCCTGTGATTTCCAGCAATGTGATAAGCTCTAGTTATGCACAGTCTGTCCAAAAGGGATCAAATATAAATATTTCCAAAAAGAAAGAGTGTTTCAAATCCCATCAATCACAGCCTTTGAGAACTCTGTCACTGTAGCATTCTGGAAAGGATTGCTCTGTGAGAATTTGTTCCAGAAAGGACTCGCTGAAGTCAGTGAATGAGGCCGTGGGGTGGAAGGCAGAGGGGGTGAGAGGTGAGGTGGGGGGCTGGGCAGAATCAATGCACGGGAAGCTGCTGCCAAGAGCTTCTCCCCTACCTCCTTGCCCCGCCACTGGTATCCCTTCTCTAAAGCCTATCATGTCACTGCTGTGTTGTCCTTCTTCACCTTGGCTTCCTAACTGTACAGATTAAATAAGTGCCAGTACCCCAGCACCCAACATATGGCCTCAGGCCAGGGCTCTGTTCACTCCTTCTTAGGCCCTAGGCTTCTGTTCGGAGGTCTCAACCCCACCCCATACCGCACACGTATTCAAAGGTACCCACATCACACATTAGAGTGTATATATATCTTCTGCTATAAAAATAAATTTTGAGCCTTGGCAGGGGGGCTTAGTTGGTTGAATCATTGTCCTGTACACCAAAAAGGTCCCGGGTTCAATCCCCAGTCAGGGTGCCTACAGAAGGCAACTGATCGATGTTTCTCTCTCTCTTTCTCTCTCTCTCTCTAAAAGTCAATAAAAACATATCCTCAGTTGAGGATTAAAGTAAATAAATAAATAAATAAATAAATAAATTTTGCAATTATAATTTTGCTTTTGCAATTACTTGGCTCTGAGCAATTTAAATCATGGTCTCCTGGCAGCGCTTGTGTCTACATAGGAATTCTGGTCAAGAGAAAGTCCACACACTGTTTTCATATAATGGTGTAATTTTTATGAATACTGAATTTAGTGATGAAAGAAAGGGTCATCACATCATGTTTTGCAAACTAAGTTTTTATTAACTTCAGTTTTAGCGTTTTCTTTTGGGCTAATACATTTTCAGTTCTCAAATATTTTCTCGAGCCCCTAAATTCCTTGAACGCTGCCCAACAGATGGAATGGGCCACCCAGGTCCTCAAGAGAAGAAGAGCCTCATGTGGGGGATTCCGTTCATTAAACCAGCACCCCACTGACCTCAGTCCCCCCCAGCTCTCTGGTTTCTCTGTCATTCTCTCACAGCAGAGCACACAAAACTCCTGTAGGTGCCCAAGGAGGCCATCCTATGGTGGAAGGGATACCAGGGCACCATCTACAGCAGACATCAGTCACAAGTATGGCTCCAAAGATGCAAAGGGCAACAGTCCCTTTTTTGTAATTTCCCGATTTTTTTATCCCCTTTTCAATAGACCATTAACTCTTGAGTTGATAGTTTCTTCGGGCAAAAAGCTCCATCCTTTTATCTTTCTTGTGGGTCAGCACAGATATCCTGGGGGTTTAGGCCTTAGACACACTGTTCACCACATTTCCAAACTTGGTAGGAACTAAGAGATTGTACACACCCTCCTACTCAGCTCAGCTTGGGGGAGTGTCTCCCTGATTTATTCTGCTTTTAGAACAGTGTGGAGAGACATCCCCTGAGATGTGTATTTTAACTACACCCTCGGTTATAATAGGCAGAACTGAGAGTTCCTCCTTCTGTCTTATCTTGTATTTGGTTACACTGAGGGAAGGGGGACATTCTCCTCTTCTGTGCTGTAGAGGCGCCATCTTGAATCAAGTCCATCCTTCTTGCCTCTGGCTCTTGATTTGGCTGTGACTCTGACAATGCAGACTTACCTCTCATATCTTCCAAGTTCACAAAAACACCTCTTGGTTTGTATCACTCAACTCCCTGGATACTGCACGCTCAACCCAGCAGACACCTCATCCTAGCACCTTCTCAGCACAGAGACCGAGGACACTCACACCCAAGACAAAATCTCTCACCAAACTATGGCTCCCGATGACCAAATCCCATTAAACATTCAAAAAGCAACCAACCCTCAATGATTTCTACCATGACTCCCTTTTTTCAATTACAGTTGACATTCAATATTGTTTTATATTCGTTTCAGGTGTACAGCATAGTGGTTAGACAACCGTATACTTTATAAAGTGATCTCCCTAATAATTCAAGTACTCATGTAACACCGTGCATAGTTATTACAGTGTTATTGCCTGTATTCCCTATGCTGTACTTACATCCCCGTGACTATTCTCTAACTATCAATTTTTACTTCTCAATCCCTCCACTTTTTCATCCAACCCCCCAACCCCCTCCCCTCTCTGTCTATGAGTCTGTTTCAATTTTGTTTGTTCGATTATTTCGTTCCTTAAATCCCACATGTAAGCAAAATTTCATGCCTACCATGACTTTAAAACACTTAAGACACCATTTTTATGTTGTCTCTTGGTTTTCTTCCTACCTGTCTGATCATTACTGGTAAGTCTCCTTGTCCAACTGTCACCGTCTCAAGGAGGCCTGCCCTGACACCCTATTCACAACAGCAACCTTCACCGCCACCCTCTCCGTACTTCTGCCCCTGACCTTGGTCTGTCTTTTATCCTTTAGAGCACTTGCCACTTTTAACTTACTACATAATTGACTTATATTTTGATGTTCAGTTGCACATTTTTAAAGTCCCTCATAAGAATGTAAGCTTTTAAGGATAAGAATTTTTGTCTATTTGTTCTCTGATGTAACACAAGCCTATAGAACATCGCATGGCACATAATAGAAACTCAACAAATACTTGTGGAATAAATAATTGAACAATACTTCCCCCAGCCCCTAAAGTTGGGGCTTCAATAAAAATTTCTCCTAAATGGTGCTATAGTATCTTGAGGGTAAGTGCTAACATTTATTAAACACATCTGAAATTCTTAGGGCACTTTCAGGTCCTTTACTTCCTGGTCAGACTTAAAATGCAGCCATCTCATTAGCTATGTAAACCCTGTAGAAGAGAGAGAAGCTGTCGTCCAGGTGGATTCAGTGATGTTGCTGCAGAAATCGGGCGACCTGTGTCTCTGAAGCCTAAAATATTAAACAACATCCCCAATAGGTCTCCCATGTCACTGAAACATGTTTTGTTTGTTTAATGGAGAGTTCACTAATAACAGGAAAGAATATGACAAATTTAACAATCACGTTTATTTTTCTCCACATGCTCTCACAGTGCGCTTCTAACAACTTATAAAGATGCCTGTAAGAGAGAAATCCACTGAAGACTTGCAATTCCACTGGTCTTGCTTTGCTGCAAGAGGCAGAACTAAACCAACAGGTAGGTGCCACAGGAAGGTGTCTGAGGACACTTGACCCCTGACAACATGGGTTGGAACTGTGCAGGTCCACTTATCTATGGATTTTTCAATAAATACACAATCCACCCTCCGTGTCCCTGGGTTTCCCATTCATGGATTTTCAGCCAACTGTGGATCAAAAACAGTTTTTCAGTCCATTGTTCGGAATCCGTGTATACAGAGAAAGGAGGACTGTTTGAACTGTTCAATGCCATTTTATATAAGGAACCTGAGCATCCACAGGTTTTGTCACCCGTGGGGGCACAGGAAATGATCCCCAACAGATGCTTAGTGACGAAGGACTATAGTTAAGTTTCAGGGAAATCACTGGGCGGGGTGCCCCTCACCCCTGCATTGTTCAAGGGACAACTGTAAAGGAAGAAGGCTCTAACAATGAAACCTACTCAGAAATGGAGGGGTTGCCTTGAAGATGGAAGGCCTCGTCTCTGGAGAAGCTAGACAGGGGCTGAACACCACATGGCATGGGCACGGTGGAGTCAGACAGAGCCACCTGTGATATTCTTCCTGGGCTGAGAGTCTGTGAACCATGGATATAAAAAAGTCAGTTCCAGAACTCATTTCATAGAGGATAAGAATATTACCTTAGCTGGTCCATGCGTAACTGGAAGCATGGGAAAACTGAACAGGCCACCCACATTTTCACCATGAAAATTCATGAAAAAAAAACACCCATGTTTTTGAGTTCCATTTTCCCTTTCCATCAGATATAATTAGCTTTCAAAGTGAAAAGTATCAATCAAATGTGAAGGGCAAGGCAGAAATGTTTCCATATTCTGTCTACTGGGATAAAAAGGAATCAGCTCCTAGCAATCCAAATGCACTTTACGGAACCCAGAAGTTAAGTTGAGGTCACCTAGTCGGGATGATCAACCGTATTTAACTGCCTTTCAAAAGTGTGGAAGATAGGGAACTGAGAAAGTGAACCTAGAAAGAGGTACTCACATGAGTAGTGTAGACTCACAGGCTTAAAGGGAGACAGATCTCTGTCTCTAGGCATGAAAGAGTTGACTTAAAAACTTAAAGTTATAACCAAAACCACTGGGACAATGCTTCCTTTATCCTTTAAATAGGTGCCTGTGATAGCGACTATTATTAGGCCCCTCCCCTCTAATCTCTTGAAGGAGTCATGCAGAATTATTTGTTTTGAACCTACCTATATGCTATACTTGTGTTCCATTCAGTGGTGCATCTAATTCCATGAGGCATCTAATGCCACGGTGGCTGCTGTCACTCACCTCCCTGCTCCTGTGTGCAGTGACAAGGGTTGGAAGACTGGAGGGAAGCGGTGTGTCTTCCGGGCTCCAAGAACTCTTGGTAACCTCCACGGTGGGAAAACAGGAAGTTGGGAGTGGCTGAAATTATATAAACTTTAGTGTCGGAACTGGAAAGGGTTGATACAATTTGTCTCTATTACTGTTTATATTCTAGATATTTCCAAGTGAGCCAAACACTACAAGGCTACAAGCCTCTTTGGAGTCTTTTCTTTAGGAAATCCTGAGACCTAAAAGTTTCAAAGGTTATTCCTCTTATGAAGTAGAAGGAATATGATCTACTGGAAAATATACTGTATTTTGCCACGTATAACACTTACCCATGTCTTTGTGCATATTTTACATGAGATTATTATACGTATTATTACACCCATGGTATGTAGTCATTATACCCCGATAACGCACATCCTTATTTTTCCTCAAAAATTTGGGCAAAAAAAAGTGTGCATTATACATGAGAAAATAAAGTCCATTCTGAAGATGCCATTTGAGATCATTACTACTTTGGGCATTGATCCCAACCAGTGTCCTAAGATTCCAAATTTGAAAACTCATATAAACCCATTATTGCCCAGTCTTGAAGGAAGGAGTTCTTCTATTCAACATACAATTGTGTCGAGTGACGGGCCTCCTGGGTTCACACGACTTCTCCCTGCATCTCCCCAAACGCTCTGCCTTCCCCAGGTTCTCGGGCTGAGATGTAACATGGCCAGACACCTTCAAGCTTTTGAAAAAGTCTTTCGGAACCATTTTCCCTTGAGAGGTTAATGCAAAGGGTTCTGGGAAACAATTATCTACTGGTTTGAGCTCTTCAATCAACTATCGTCTCAGCCCCTTCTAAAAGTAAAAAGATGGCCCTGGCTGATGTAGCTCAGTGGACTGAGCACAGGCTGGGAACCAAAGGGTCCTGGTTCGATTCCCAGTCAGGGCACATGCCTGGGTTGCAGGCCGGGTCCCCAGTGAGGGCCGTGTGAGAGGCAACCATACATTGCTGTTTCTCTCCCTCTCTGTCTCCCTCCCTTCCCCTCTCTCTAAAAATAAATAAATAAAATCTTTAAAAAAAATAAAAGTAAAAAGAGACTTGCTGGAGGTGCATTGACTAATGCACCTGCCTTATAATCGGACATCACCCCTCATGAGTGCCTCTCTGAGCAGAAAAGTACAAATCAGCAGGGTCATCTCTCTTCGCTCTTTCTATCCTCAAATGATCTCATTTTGTTCAAGTTCACAAAGTTGGCTTCCTGCTTCCTTTTATTTTTATTTTTAATTTTTTCAATTCCAGTTGACATATAATGTTATATTAGTTTCAGGTGTACAACATGATGCGTAGACATTATTATACCTTCGAATGTGATCCCCTCAGGAAGTCTGGCGCCTGTATGCAGTTATTACCATATTATTGACTATATTCCCTATGTTGTACTTTACATTGTATGGCTATTTTTTGTTTGTTTTTGTGCATGACTATTTTTATAACTTCCCATTTGTACTTAACCTCTTCACCTTTTTCACCCTTCTCCCCAACCCCCCGCCCATCTAGAGACGCCCACTACTTCTTCTTGCTCTTCCAAGGCTGCAGTGCAGGGTCTTGGTTGCTCCCAGTGCTCTGAGTTTTGGAAGATGAAGTTCTGTCCTTCAAATTACTCTGGCTCTTAACTGTGACCATTTTCTTCCCATGGAGGATGGGTGTGAAGGTGAGAACTGTCTAGAATGGGGATCATCGAACTAGAGCTCCAAAGAACTTTTTCAATAGCTTTGAGGTGTCTGGCCAGGAATCTGGAGAAGGAAGAGCATTCAGAGGTAGAGGGAGACCGCAGTCATGTCACTCCAAGGAGACTGGCCCGCCACCTGATTTTTTTAAATAAAGCTTTATTGGAACACGTCATGTACGTTTGTCCATGTATGGCCGGTGGCTGCTGCAGGGCCACAACAGCAGAGCTGAGCAGTGGCCACAGGGGCTGGCTGGCCCACAAAGTCCAAAATCTTTACTCTTTGGCTCTTTATAGAAAGAGTTTGCTGGCCTGTGGTCTAGAGTGCAGTATGAAAGAAATAGCACATAACAGGGAGTTGAAAAAATCAGTAACCAAGAGTCAGCTACCTCTCTAATTACCTCTGTGACTTTGGACAAGTGGCTTCCTGTATCATCACCTGTAATACAAGAGAGGTAACATCTGTGATCTCGAGGTTCCTCTTGAAAAGTAAAACTCTGTGATCTGTGACTGGGACATGCCCTGCCATCTCCTTTTGTCCAGCTCTAAGCAGACGACAAAGTAGGTGAAGGTTTCTGGGACCGTCCTCTACACCTTATGTCGGCCCTGTCCCTCCTCACCCCTCCAGGAACGCAGGCCCTCCCACCTCTCCTGGCTGCAGGGCCACCAAGCCCCTCCTGTCTGAGTGTGTGCTCTATGGCAGGCCCTGTCTCTGCCCCCTTCTTTGTTTATAATGTCCTTTCTCAGGTACTTGCTATGTGGCCAATCAGGTAAAGCCAATAAACTAACTCTGATTCAGCCATTCAGCTTCAAGTTACTCTCCCCGCTCAGGAAGGTCGGGCAGAGACCTGGCTCTCCTTGCCCTGTCCGTCAGTACATGAGCAGAAACCAGAAACTGCCCCCACCCCGGCCAAAAAAAACTCATAAGCATCCCTTTATCGAGAATCTCCACTCAGCTGACTGATTTGCCCGTAGAAATTCTCTGTTGAAATTTTTGCCCAAGTGTGGGTGGCCCGGTTATACCATCATCAGTGGGACAGCTGACCAGAACCTCCTGTCGATTTGGGTGGTATTCCGTGATGTGAGTTTGAACCGCTAGGTCCCTAACCAGCCCTGAGACCCGGCATGGGTTACGTAACCTCTCTGGGCCTCGAGTGGCCGCAGGAGCAAGGCGGAGGTCACAAGGCCCACCTTGCAGGCTCGTTCCAAGATTCCGGGCAATGGACACGAAATCCCTGAGATGTAGCCCATCCTCATTCTCCATCATGAGCTTTCTTTTAAACATACTTCCTCCCGGGTAGTTTTCACCATCCCCTCCCTGCCAATGGAAGACCCTAGAATCTGTGCCTCTCTCTGAGGTCCCTGGTGGTGAGGATGTGAAAGTCGCCAGGGTAGCTAGGGATCAGGACTCCAATCTGTCCCAGCTCCATGCCTGTCACCTCTCTGAGGACACACATAAATCTGATATGGCCACCTCGTGGGACAGCGACTAGGGACAATGTTCATAGGGTCCATTAAGTAACCACCATCGGCCCTCCATTATGACCCTAACAGTTACAGTGGTTCACTATGTCTTGCTTGTTTTCTTGCTGAAATTGGCATCTGTTTTGACCTCCCAGATTAACAATCTAGAAACTCCTGGAGGGAGGGGCCTGGCCTTCCTCTTACCTGTGCTGCATACGCAGAGCCTGGCCCGGGGCTCAGCACAGGGTCGGGGCCAGTAATGACGGAACGTAATCATGACTGACTGACGGGTGAGTTACATGAATGAGTGAATTGACTGGATGTTGGGGAAGGGAACCCTTGAACATTTAGCGTCTTCTTTTGTGCAGGACGAGGGGGAAATGGAAGGAAAGATAAGGGGACCCTGAATGTGGAGGCTCCTGAACAGGAAAAATGGCATCCAGCAAAACGCGGCCCAAGTCACAGCCCAGAGCAGCCTGACTGAGAAGAGTCCAATTGTCCAACTCAGGGGCTGCCGGCACCAGCGCCGGGTCTGAGCCGCCAGGCCCGCCCGGGCTCGGTGACAGGAGCGGTGCTGCTGCCGGGAGCAGTCAAGCATGTCGCCTCGCAGCCCTGGCCTCGCGGAGCCCTGCCAAGTTACCTTCCGCAGCTAGGGCCAAGTCGCGCCATCCAACCGCTCTCCAGACCCCTGTCCTTCTCTGACATTTGGGGGATGGCGGCTCCCAGCCCACGGCATGCCGGTTCAAAGAAAACTACAAACACCGTTCCTTTTCTTTTGGCTAAGGGAGTAGTCGGGCTACTAGTGGACTGCTGATGCATCTGAGTTGTTTACAGTTTCTGTTTATTTTCCTGTGTCTTGTAGGGCTGCCTCTTTTCCCACAGGGACACCATACAGACCCCCACGTCCAGTCCCGGGGCCTGCCGGGCACACCCAGTAATGCCAAGCCACAGCACACATTTCTGTGGGTGCTCCTTGCCCTTTGAGAAACCCTGAACTGAGCAGGGGCCACCCTTCCTCAGTTCATTCTCGTTTACTTTGATTCAGTTTTAAATAATCCGCTCCTTCCTGTTCTGGGGAGCTCAGAACTTAAGATCAGAAAGGCTTCTGAAATGTGGGACCAGTTCCTGTATTAGCCTGCCCTGCCTCTGTGGGAGAGCCATCCCCTGCTTTTCGGGGTGCCAGAAGCACACTCTAACACTGTCCTTAAAGAAGCAAGCAGACCCTCCAGAAGCCACATGATAACACCCACCACTACCTGTCCTTGGGGACGCGTGACGAGTAGTCAAGAACTAATGTCAGACCTTCTGAGTTCAAATCCCGCCTCTGCAGCTCACCAGCTGGGTGACCTTGACCAAGTTGTTATTGTCTCTGTAACTCGATTTTCTCACCTGAAAAGTGGATGGGTAGACCAGATGAGCTCCCATCGCTACGGGTGCACTAACACAGACCAACATCAGTTGTTATAATGATCCCTAGGCCTCTCCAGCATCGGGGACCTGGCCCTAATCCTTGGCGTTGACTGTTAATGGGAAATACTGCATATTCTGATCTTGACTTTGCCTCTTCGTACTTGTGCAATCATAGAGAAAACAGAGCTGCTTTACAGCCCAATTTCCTCTTCAGTAAATGCAACCATACCTATGAGGCTGCTGTGAGAACCCAATGAAGTGCTGTAAATGAAAATGCTCTGTGAACGCTCAAAGCCACATAGCGCAACATGGTGTTTAGTGATTGGGTCCTACCGACGAGAACAGGGGACGGGTCTGTTCTTCCTTTAAAAGTCTCCCCTGGGAGAGAGGACCCAGAACTTGTCCCTGGTGCAACCTGATCTACGCTCACTGGATGGTGAGTTCTTCTTCACATTGCTTTAGTTGCCTAAATTGGTCCTGTGAAGGCAGGAACAGGAATCAGTCATCACCCATAACACAGGAGAGAGAAGAGGTCCCAGCCAGCTGGCAGAAGGCCTGATTCTGGTCCAGGTGTCCAGTTAAATACCCATGTCCCCAGTACAAGTTTTTTTCTGACCAAAGTCTCCCCATCACTAAAAGGAGGACATTAAGCGCATCTTTCCGTGTTCATTTGTTCCACTCCTGTCAACTGCAGCCTCTCCAGCCACCTGCTCTGTAGGGGGGACACGGACCTGACGAGATGCTCACAGAGGCAGGTGCAAAGGGTTTTCCCCAACCCAAAGGTTCCTCACTGGCTCTACTGAGAGGCCTCAGCTGCTTTTCCCTAAAACACCCACAAATTAAATTGCTCAGGTAGCACACTTACCGGCATCGTAAACCCGCCATTACGGAGGGCCCCAACAATGCATGGGTACCAATGGATGCCAAGGACCCTGGCAATGCCATTCTAGGGTGTTTTGCTTTGTTTTATACATTGTCAGCGCCTGCTCGTTGGTTAATCCCACAGTGACCAGCTCTGTGAGGAACTGAGGGAAGGTCTTAGCAGGTCAAAATCCTAGGAAGCCACCACATTGCAAGAGAGCTCTAGTTTGAGGCTTTCTCCAGAATATTCCCTGCTGTTAAAAGGTAAAAATCCCACCTAGGTGTAGCCTTTCAGTCCTGCAGAACGTATGGGTGCCACCTGACCTCGCCCGTCTCTACGGAACAGTGGCCATCTATCTGCAGGGTTATCTGGCTGTCGGAGTCTTTTCTGAGCAGTGGGCCAGGGCCCAGCCAGATCCCTCTGGCAATCGTATCGTTCCTGCTCCCTGCCTCCCCGAAAACAGGATACACAAGAGGGTGGCTGGGAAGATGAGCGCAGTCAATGTTGACTGCGAGGAGCGGAAACGCCTGCACCTGCGTACTGCCGCCAACACCCAGTATCAGGGTTTGGTGTCTATTTCTTGGAGAACCAAGTGGTAGCAGTTAAGACTATGAAAATGTATTTTTTTTTACCTGATAATGGGACCTCAAAGAATATATCTCAGAGAAGCATGGCAAAAGAAAACAAGAAAGGAACTAATTCTATCACAAGAAGAAAAAATTTTTGAACTCGTATAAAACATATGTGTGGGTATTTTCATCCTGGAACAAAATTATGGAGATAGAGATATTCAACCCAAATATCCAGAAATAGTGGAATGACCAAGGCTAAAATATCATTCTAGTGACCTGTCCTTTGTCTGCATAAAGAGATAAGAATGGAGTCTATGCTAATACATGGAAATTTGTATATGAATCACACAATGTGGAAACACAGAACACAAGACAGTGTGCTGTCGCTGGTGTAAAAATGTGCCCATGTACAGTGTCAAGGCTCGAAGACAAGCTTGGAGTCATGGGTATATGTGAAACTTTAACTTTGCTTTCTTTTTCCTGCCATATACGTAAGAGCACAATAAAAACGTTGACTTGAGACAGAGAAGTGAGGGTGTGGTGTAGCCGGAGAGAACAGGGAGGGCCCAGAGAGCAGGGGAGAGGAACAGAACTACAGCTCAGGTCAGTAAGAATTTGGTTCTCTGTTCTTCCCCGCTCCCCGTGAGCCCTGCCTCACCTTCCCATTTCCACCCACTCGACAGCAGGCCACCCTCCCGGACCTCCTTCTCTTCTGAGAAGTTTGCCTTTTTCATTCACGTCTCCTTTTCTTAGGTGAGAAACACCGAATGTCAATGGAGCATTTTTGAGTTCCTCCCTGGGCCTTTCCCAAATCCCTTCTCCGAAGGCCAGTCACCTGTGACGGGGGCCCTAGAGTGTCCAGGAGGTCAGACTCCACGTTCTGCAGTTCAGACTCTTTTCAGGGCAAGCATGTGACGTGAGAAAAGGCAAAATCCACAGCCTCAGAGTCCAAATTTGCCACTGGCAGCTGGTCTCAGGGCCCCAGATCCAACAATGGACTCCCCTGGTCCAGCCGCAAAACATTTATAACCACTCCACGCAGTCCTCTGGCAGAGAAAGCAAACTGTGGGCTCAGAAAGCTAATGGCCTTGAAACTATCCATTTATCTTGGCCTTTCCCCTCCATGTGAGATGCCACAGAAAGTGCCAGTCTCTCTCTTTCTCTCTGAAGAAGAACGGATCCAGCCAGAAGCCACTCATGCCTCACCTCTGCTCCTCCTCACAGGCCAGGCCCAGGGTTAGGACACCAATATGGAAAGGGACATCATCATTCTCGATCATCCAAACTGCCTTCCGGAACCCTCCATGTAGGAGACAGCGCTCACCTGAGCTCTGCCTCAGAGCCTAATGTGCGTCAGCTTCTCCATAAATCTTCATAACTAGACAATGCTGGTTCCTAACGAACCACCTGCTTGGAGCCACAGGCTGGTGACAACTCTCCCAACTCGCTGCGTTGGCAGCCAGTGGTGGACAGCGCAGCCCCCAGCTACCTCCAGCTGCCCGCCGAGGGGAGGAGGAAGGCAGCCACCCCGAGGAAACTGAGCCTTTGAAATCCATCGTTCTCAGCGGCCCAGCCTCTGCTTTGGTGGCTCCCCTCACCTTGGCACAGGGACATCAGCGTCCCGCTGAGCCCAGCAGAAGCCAAGAGCTGGCACCGCGAGACTTCCCTTTGTTTCAAGTGCGGGCCACTTGGGTATGAGATGTTTCCTCTTCTTTTTTTTGCAACACTCGATTGGGTTGGGGTTCAACAACACATTCAAGGTCAGCGGCTGGGAAGAGAAGGCAACTTGTCTAGAGCCCAGAGTACAAACAAACAAACAAGACAAAATTCAGTAAAGAAAAATAGAATGGTTGTGCTTTTGAAAAAGGCAAAGACAGTTTTAGGATCAGAAAGGCCTTCTCCCCATTACCTGCCTCTTTTCTTTTATGAAATTCATTTTCTCTTTCACTGTGAGATCTCCATTTTCTTGACAACTTACCTTTTTCTTTTTCTCCCACCCAAGTTTTTCCTCAGCTGGATCACGCCAGGGCCACGTTCTTCCCAAATCAGAACACGGCAGAACCCCTGCACCAGTTCCCAGTGCCTTGCAGGGCCGTGCAAAGGAAGGACATTTAGGCAAAAATCTTTGAGGAGGAAGGAAGCAGATTAGAAGCTGATGTAATGGTCTCCCATTTGAATTGCTTATTTGAGGCTCCTTCTGTTTAGGTTCTTTTTTTTCCCCTACATCTGTCTTTAAGCATGAAAATATATTATGTTCAGGTAAATCCACAGACATATTTAAAATTCCCAGGCTGCTTTGGCTATATGAACAGTAGATCAGTTTGTTTGCTGCTGTATTAATGTGTGAAATGGCTAAATCAATCCTTCCGTATGATGTCTGAATAGGTTATTATAAGGTGCTTAGAGATTTGGCAGGCTAAGCCCCATCTTTCTTTCAAGATGTTAAGAAAATAAATGTAAATGCAGGAAACACTGCATGTGGGGCATCTGCTGTCCAACTTTGCACTTTGAATGTTGGTATAATATTGTGGAAAAGTCAACCACGGGCATGAGACTAACATTGCAGCTGATTCGTCTTCCGAACCTCCGTTTAGTTATGGTCGAGCCTAAGAAGCTCCAGACCGGATCACCTTCCAGCTTCCAGCCCTGCTGTTTTAGTTAAGACTCCTTTGTCTTTGAACAAAAACCACCTTGACCAAGTTTGAACCAAGAGGGGAATGTGTTAAAAAGTTACTGGGGTGTCTCACAGAACGCAAGCACTGTGGGACTTCTCAAGAAGTGCAAAATAAGAACAGGAGGAAATTGGAGATCCAGTTGTATTTTGTTCTGTTTTCCTCTGTGTTTATTCTTTATTATTATTTTTGATTGATTTGAGAGAGAGGGAGACATTGATTTGCTGCTCCACCCATCCATGTGTTTACTAGTTGATGGTTGTATGTGCCCTGACCGGGGATCGAACCCTCAACCTTGGTGTATCAGAACGACTCTCTAACCAACTGAGCTACCTGGCCAGAGCTGTGTTTATTCTTTACTCTGCCTTTTCACTCTCCTCTGAGGGTTGGCTTCCTCCACTGCTGCTCTCCCAGGGGAGAAGACAGTCAACCCAGCTTCTGAGTTTTAGAATGTTCCTTAGTCCCAACCCACACAGAGAAAATGGCCACATGTGCATTAGAATTCTACTTTGGCTTATGGTTAACATAGCAGAGGTCTTTCTTATTTCATTTGCAACTGCTTGTCTGTTTGCTTCACTCCTTTCTCAAAGCATTCTGTTCTTGTTACATGGATCACATATCTTTGTATCTCAGAATGCTCATTAAATGTTGGTATTGGGCATCTCTTTGATTTTCAAGTTTCTTCTGTATTCCCTTAATTATCTCCTTTTTTCAGGGTCAGTTTACTGTGCTTTATTCTGTTTCATCTGCTTTTCATGCTACTTACTTGTTTTAATCTAAGGTGTGGTTCGCTTTGCTTGCCTGCTTATAATTAAGGATGGAAGAGTGGCTTGCTTTGCTTCTAGGTTGCTAGGTAGGTTTTCTTTGCCATCATATGGATATGTCTGTTTTCCTGCTCTTTCAGAAACAGAACGATTGGGAAATTTTCCGATGTGAGCAGGGCTCGATAATTGGCAAGCGTCACTTCAGAAAAAGCAAAGGAGGAGTTGGCAAGGGGGTTGCCAGATTGGGGGCTGGGAGGGCCTCCAAACCCAAGAATGGGGAGGTCTTTACCCAGGGGCAGCGACACCCACCCAGCAGCCCTCCTTCTCCTTTTGGCTGGGCCCCCTTTGTTTTGCCTGTGGGAAGAGAACTGGGCTGCCTTCCTAGGGGTGATGGAGAGGAGAGGGGAGAGAGGAGTGGAGAAACAATTGGAGCCATCGTTCCGTCAGTAGAATCTCGTACCGGCAGACTGAGCTCGGAGTGTTTCCAGCTCCGGCGGGGCGCGTGGGCCTCTCCGCGGCGGTAGCCTCCAGAGTCGTCTGGGCTGATGCATCTTCACTGTTTTGTCTGTCGGTGGGCTCCCAAACTCTCTTCATACTCCAAAAATTTGTTGAAATATCTTGTCTGTTGATGATTCTCTTCATCGTTGTGGATTTGTTCCTATATATTCTTTTGGAGTCTTGGGAGAGAGTAGAAATAAATACTTTGCTCATTCTGCCATCTTGAACAGGAAATTTCTGAATTCTCACTTCCAATTCCAAGAGAAAGAATCCAATTGGTCCACCTCAGATGATGTGTTTGCAACCAAAAGCCGGTCTGGCTGCCTGCCACCATGAAAGCCACCGCTCGAAAGGCGAGTCCTGATGTAAAGGAATACGGTTTATTTTCGGGTGCTGGCCACCTGGAAGATGGGAGACTCACACCTCAAGGCCCCTCTCCTCCTCTCAGTGGAGGCAGAGGCTTTTGTCAGGAGGGAGGGGAACAGGATAAAGGGATCAAGGAAGAGTGTCGCAAATTTCTCTACATGCAGATGAGCACAGTCCGTTCCCATAAGGCGAGTGATGGTCCGGTGTGCCTCATCCTGGATTAGTCATCCTGGCTCCGTGGTTGACGGTCAGCAAATCTCCTAGAGCTGGGGTGCTTGAATATCAGAGTCCATAGCTTTGGAAGGTAGTTCCTAGGATTCCTATACAAACATGCTGTTCATCTCCAAACTCTCTATTAGTCAGAGTCCACACTTACAGAAACAATGTCAAAAGAATGGTGGAGTGGGTTACACTTTCCCACACTACAATTACCCACTGTTGCATGTCCACCCCTGTTCCAATAGTTGGAATGGAAAGAACTCACAGTGGTAAAGGCGGCCGTGTGGTGGGGTCAGTTCTCACCGTGAACCAGGAAGACTGCCTTAAAGTAGCCACTGAGATGTTAGCTGGAAGGACTGGGGTTTTTGTTGTGTGGTGTGTGGCTGCCTCATTCCAGCAGAGCCTACACCCGTGGAATGCTCTCATTGTGTCCGAAAGCGGGGCTAGGTCCAGGGCAAGCTGTGCTCTCACTGGCTCTCTAGGGGGGAAGTTCCGGGTAGGCAACATGTTCTAATTTCAGCAGAGTTCTACTCCCACGATGGCTGATTTCAAGATATCTTTATGACACCATTGACCACAAAGTTGGAGAGAAATGCACAAGATCGACTCCTTCAAGTGGCACACCACACCCAACACACCTCTGACTAGGTCAAATCTATTACACAGTTCCCTCCAAAGTGCCCCCGACCAACAACCCTGGTTGAATCTATTAAGATTCCTTGGTTACAAGGAACAGAACGCAAAGATAGTTCAATGAAGCAAAAGGAGAAATTTATTGACAAGAGCCTGAGATGTTTCACAGAATTCGAGGAAGAGTGGAATGTCTCAGACTTCCTTGGGAAGCACCAATGTTGCTGCAGTGACCACAGAAGCAACATTCTTTGGACTTTCTCTCAGAGGTCTGCCATTTTGTGATTTGAGTCCTATTCTCAGTTTCTGACTGTAGTTTAAATTCCAGGGACACTCTGGTTGCCCTCCAGTTAGGTGTCCTCACCTGGTCAAATGTGGCTCTAATATGAGTACAGTAATGTAGCAAAAATATGGCTCCTGGTGGCATAAGACTCACTACAGAATTTGTAGGGATCAGTGCAGAATGAATGTGAAATAAACTAGCGTTCCTTGTTTAAAACTTAAGAAGTCCAAGAAGTTACTACCGAGCATTAAACCAAGTGCAGGGCCCTGCTAAGCCCAACCTGCTGTGAGACTATTCTAGTCATATGCTATGAAGCTGGCCCTGACTGGGGGGCCACTCTTGGGGTCAAGTTGTGTCTTCCACCTTAGGTTCTCTCTTGAATTGCTCACCTGGGGGGTGTTTTAAAGCAATTCCATGGAGAAGCCATGTGGCAAGGGACTGAGGCTTACCAACCTACCAACCACCACCTGAGCAACCACAGAAGTAGGTGACCCCCCTTTCCCTAGTCCCAGCCCTACCCCAGCAAGCCTTCAGGTAACACTGCAGCCCTGGACGACCTTTCAGCCTCATAAGAGACACGTGGATTTCTGACACACTGAAACGACGGGGTGATAAATGCTTGTTGTTTTAAACCATCAAGTTTTTGAAGCTACCAAGTTACTCATTCTTCTGACATTGTTTCTGAAGTATATGATAACATATAACTATGTTTATATATATATAACTAATATAGTGTTATTCATCACTTCTGGCCTATTGGGATGTATTATAACTTATGCATGGGCAGTTGAGTGAGTCTACAGATTCTATTGTCGAGTTTTAACTGAATTTGCCCTCACAAAAAAATAGACGGTGGTTTAAAAGGTTCCTGCAAAAAAAGAAAAAAGAAAAAAACCCTGGAGATTAAAGTTAATGCTGGTAATACAAACAAACTGGCTCCCAAGAAATGGCTCTTAATCAAACACATTTTTAAGAAAAAAAATAACAATAACTGATCAAATCTGTCAAGATGGTAACCAACAAAGTCAACATCGTTGAAAAATTGATTTAATCCACTTGAAATGTTGTACATGTGTGGAAAATATAAATAGGTAAGTATTCATATATTCATGCATGGTTAAAAATACCTCCCTGGTGGGCTGCATGGTCAAAAACATGGAGCCTGCTGGGTCTGTGTTTGGAAGCAGGTAGTGGAGAACGCTCGGTGCCCTATTCAGAGGCTACTTGGTTACAACACCATCGCTACAGGAGAGGACAGTGGTCAGGGGCCCAGGTACAGCCTGGGGCAGTAGTGTGAAGTGAGAGACCACTTAAAATAACCAGGAGCCTTAAAAGTGTTTCATAGCAGTCTCCCAGGATGGAGACTCATTATCCTTATTTGGATCTTAAAGGGAAGAGTAATTCCAGAAGATTAGAAATTTGGGGGACCCCTCAAATTATAGGTGCAATTTAAAAAATTGTTGTTGCAATGTGTAATATTAATTCAGAAAAATATTTAAATGCATGCACAGTTTGACAACGCATAACAAAGTGGCTTGGCTGTACCTGTTTTTTAAATTTTATATGAGTAGTAATCATATCATGTGGTTCCTTTGTCTTGCATCTTTTGTTCAACACTGAGTCATTTGTGCCACCAATAGCTGCATCTATTGTTATTGATGTACGGTCTTCTTTTTATTAATACCCCGATTTGTTCATTCTTTGTGGAAGAACATTTGGCCTGTTTCCAGTTTTGAGTTATTATAAGCACTTCTGCGTAAACATTCTGGCGCCTCTACCCTGGTGCACACACACGGGTTTCTCTAGGACATGCGGAGTAAGTGGAAGCGCTGAGCTAGATGCTGTGTGCGTCTTCAACTGTAGTGGACGATGCCACACTTCCAGCCGTTTATACCTCTCCCCACCCCCAGAAGGGTATGAGACTTCTCATTATTACACATCTTTGTTAATACTTGGGATTGTCAAACTTTCTCATTGTTGCCAATCTGGTGGCTGTATAGTACTAGCTCTTTGTGGTTTTAATTGGCATTTCCCTCATTCCTAATAAAATGCTTTTACATATGTTTATTGGCCACTTGGATTTCTTTTTTGATAAGTTATTGTTTTGTCCATTTTTCTATTGTATTGAGTTTTTCTTATTATATGGAGAACTGTTTTTATATATTCTCCACTTATGGTCAGTTATATAATACAAATACTGTAACATATGACATTTATATCTTCTTCCACCTTACAGTTTGAGCTTTTATTATTTTTATGGTCTCCTTTGATGATTTTTTTTATTTTAATGTAGTCACATTCATGCATCTTTCATTTTTGAATCTTGCTTAAAGAGATATTGCATGTACCGTAGTTTTCAGACTATAAGACGCACCAGACCATAAGACGCATCTAGGTTTTAGAGGAGGAAAGTAGGAAAAAGAATTTTGAAGCAAAAAATGTGGTAAAATATTTTACCTGCTCCTGCCTCCCGTGACCCCGCTCTGCCACCCCACTCCACCCCCCCCCCACACACACACACAGCAAGCCAGGTAAGCTACATTCGGACTGTAAGACGCACCCCCATTTTCCTCCCAAATTTTGGAGGGGGAAGTGCGTCTTATAGTCTGAAAAATACGGTAATTCTTATATGAAGATGTTCTGTTATCATCTAAAATCTTCCAGTTTTACTTTTACATTTAGATCTTTAATCCACCTGAATCCACCATTTCTTCCCTCCCTGATCTGCCATACACCTCTCTCATACATCAAGTACATGTTCTTTTTCTGTTCTCTCTATTCTGCTTCACTGGTCAGTTTTCTATCTCTGTGTTAATACCACACTGCCTCTACTCTAACTTGAATATAGTAAAGCAAGTCCTCCCACTTCATTTTTTTCCCAAGAGAGTCAGATATTATATACTGTAATTGCAAAATAAAAAATTTTTAATAAAATAATTTTTAAAAAGGATTCAGTTATTCTTTTAATTTACATCTAAAATTTAGAATCAGTTTGTCAGATTCTAGAAAGAACTTGCTGGGATTTTGACTAGGATTAACAATACATGGGGTTTACAAATCCTTTTGGGAAAGGTAGTATCTTTCCGCTATTGAGCCTTCCCATCCATGATTATGGTATATTTCTCAATTTATTTAAGTTTTCTTTAATAGCTCTCAACACAGTTTTAAAATTTTGTCCATAGAGGTCTTGCATATCTTTAAAAATATATTTATTAGTTGCCCCATTTTTTATATATTTTCTTGCTGACTTATAGGAATACAATTGAGTTTTGTATATTACTATTATATCCAGCTACCTTTGTAAAGTCCCTTATTTACTCTCGAATAATTTATCTGTAGGTTATTTTGCATTTCCCATGAACACACTCTCACCTTTTCTTTTTCTAGCCGTAGTGCACTGTCTAGGGTCTGCAGTAGAACATCCAATATCGTGGTTTTTATGCATGGATGTTGTGCCTTTGCAATACTATAAGCTCAATGAGGAGTGGATCTCTGCACAAAGAGGGCGTTCAATAAGCATTTGTCGAGCAAATAATTGAATGAATGAGCTATTTCATCATCCAGGCGGCTAATCGCAGCAGAAGCCGCAGGCTGTCTCTCGGAGGCGGGGAATAAGTTGGAAAACTAGGTTAAGAATCAAAATCAGAACCAGCAGGACAAAATGCACTCCTGGAGACCAAGATAAAGGTGCAGAATACCCAGATTAGCCAAAATTGGGTACAGAAAAAGAAAGAATAACTAATTTTCTCATGCCTCAGGCACGGTGTGAGGCACTTTTAAGTTATAATGCTCTTTCTCACGTTCCTCTTTTTCTTAGGAGTGTGTTATCATGCTTCTATCTGAAAGCTCAGTCTTACATGATCTGGTCCCTGCTCTCCTCTCCAGCCCTGGTCTTCACTCTCTTGCACACTTGCTTTGCCTCAATCTCTCCGGCTTCTTTTCAGTTCCCAGCAAACTCTGAGCTTCCCCCGTCTCAGTGTTGTGCACAACTCTCCCTTCCACCTGGAATGCTTTTTCCACCACCCTTTCTGCTGGCCAGTCTCTCCTACTGTCCATCTGGTCCCTGTTCAAGCATCACCTGCTCTGGGAAATGTATCCTTGCTTTCACTAGATCCCTTAGCTCCCCACAAAGTATACATGACACACCTGTACTTTTCCTTAAAGCTCTTACCAAAACAGCAACCGAATTCCTGCGTGATCGTGCGATTGATGTCTCCCAACTAGACTGCAGACTCTGAGAGGGTGGTGTTTACGTTTAGCTTGTTCACTGCTAGAAACCCCGGGCCCTGGCCAGCGCCTGGCACACACAAGGCAGGTAACAGCTACTCCCTAAACTGAAACCTGTAGCCCTTTGCTATTGGCTTTCCTTATAGTCTCCTATGCTGAGTCTTTCCTGTGACTTCCAGGTGCTCCCAGAGGCTCCTCTTTGTTTCCACAGCCACGTGTCCTTAATTCCATTAGGTCACTTCACCTGTCAAACCCTGTTTACCTCCACTTCTAGATCGTGGTCTTCTTAAATTCACCTGCATGGTATCAGTACCTGCACAGGTGTCAAACACATAGTAGGTTAGTGAATGAATAATTAATACTAAATAAGCCCTGGCTGGTGTGACTCATTGGATTGAGTGCCAGCCTGAGAACCAAAGGATCACCTGTTCGATTCCCAGTCAGGGCACATACCTGGGTTGTGGGCCAGGTCCCCAGTAGGGGGCGCGTGAGAGGCAACCACACATCGATGTTTCTCTCCCTCTCTTTCTCCCTCCCTTCCTCTCTGACTAAAAATAAATAAGTGAAATCTTTTTTTAAAAGTGCTTAGCAAATAAATACTTAATCAACTGTATATGTGCATGCAACAAGTATTTGGAAGCTTCTTACCACAGTGCAGAAGCTTAAAGCTAACTAACTGCAAGTTTTTTATGATAATTCAGTAATTAATCTCCCTGTGAGAAGATGCAAGACAGAAACAGCTTATACTGAACTACATTAGGAGTGAATATTGTTCCAGAGAGGATCCAATGTAGTGTATGACTATGTGGATGTGGATGTAATATTATATATATTTTTTCCTCCTAAAAAAACTTATAAAACTAAAGAAAATGTCAAAGCCTTTTAAAGGGTGCGATCACGCTGAGTAATACAACCCTTCTTTGATTTTTACATTAGTTCAGTATGAGATGTTTTTATGGCTCTTGCTAAAAATAAAAGACATTTCAGAGCTTCTCAGCATATGAAGCTCTGCAGACTTTTCAGTTGCGTTATTTCCCCTAAAATTAATATAATTAATTAAAATCTAACGTTAGTCTGATTTACACTCTGGGAGTCAATGAGTCACAGAATCTTACGCTAATAGGGCTGTTCAGCTTTCTGAGCTCTTAACGAAATACCGTGTCCCGGCAAAAGGGCAGGCATGACAGGGTGACGGAGAGACCCGGGGGGCAAGGCCTTTCTAACCTGGCCACAGCGTATCTGTGTTGGGTTGGACTAGCGCATTTGCATTGTGTCTGAGAATAATCTGGAAAGACAACTGCTTTTATCAAGTGTCAGGAATTAGTTTAACTGAATTTAAATGTAATTACAGGAGCAGCTGGTGACAGCTAATTTCTGTTCAGTCTGGTTCCTAGGGAAGTGCACCCCCATTGTGTTCCCGGGAAAGAAATCCAGTTTCCAGCTTTCCATCCTTGCTACCATACCAGCCCTGGAGGCTGGTCCTGGCCCGCGGTCAGAGCCATGTGGGAGCCTACCCCCCTCGGGGAGCTTACCTTCACTCGCTCTGCCCCTTTCCTTTCAAAAGACACCCCATGTCCAGGTGTCCTGCTGCCAGCACTTGGAGGCTCGAATTCCTCCAGGGCCCGCTCTCCTGGCATCTCTGTCTAGTCGGCCTGGAAGGAGCATCCAGGGTTCGTAGATGCTTCTCCCGGTTCAGAATGGTGGACCCCATGTGATATGGAAACTGTTGACTTGAAGAACAGGTCAGTTCTTAAATGGCACCTGCCTGGGCCAGGCCGCTCACTTTAAAGACTGAGCAGGGAGACCCTGACAGGGAGGGTCTGGCCGCCAGCCCCATGTTTCTTCCACCACCTGCCCCGTCCCCGCAACGCAACCACAGCTCAAATATGTTGGCCATTCCTTCCGTGTAGGATCAACTTCCCCTCACCCCCCAGTCCAGGTCAATACACATGTGGGGGTCCTTCCAACGTGCTACACTGTACCCACCCGGGCTCAGCCTTTTTACTCAGCCCTGCCAGGGCTTCCCTCCTGTGGGTCAAGGTGTTGCCATTCTTGGTATAGCAATCCTTCTGGAGTGTGTAAGAGCTTTCCACCATTTATACCCCAGCATAAAGGAACTTGTAAAATCATTTATAGGAGAAGAGATGTTGATAGGGAAAAGGGAAGAAAGAGGTGAGGAAACTGAAGCCTGGGGAGACTCTGAGGAAGCCGAGCAAAGGAAGAAAGGTGGGTGGGGACTCCAGGGAGCCCTCCGCAGTTAGCCTCCCAGGTTGTATGCCCGAGCTCACGTCCAGTTAGGCTTGAAGCACCGCGGTGCCTGTGAAGTCACAGCGGCCCTGGGGTCCCTCAGCTCCAGCTCTGCCTGGGCTTGGACTTCCTCTCTCATGGGCAACCTTCCTGGAGCTTCCATGTATCAGAAATGCTGTGTGAGGGTTCTGGGTGGCCCCCGAAGACAATCCCCAGACCATGGCACCCAGCCACAGGCTGGGAGGGGCCCAATGAGGCTACAGAGTTTCTCACTGCTCCCAGTGTGGTCCTCCGACCAGCCACATGCACCCCAGCTTGCCTGGGGCTCTGCAAACTGCTGGACACTGTCCGGCGGAAGCCAACATGGCCCATGGCAGGAGTCTGCACTCTAACAGAAGCTGCCCTGCAGAGAACCTTCTCCAAGGCCGTCACCTGGCTGATCCCTTCTTCACCCTCCTCCTGCCTCATCTGCGTATTTGTTCTTCTTCAGTGTGCATGCAGAGCTGCTCTGCTGATTCTCTCTTCCCTGCCAGGCTACCTCCCAGCAGCAGCAGGGTCCCCTCCATCCCCTGGCCCTCTTTGAAGGATTCCCTATGCCCCTGCAACTCTCTTGTCTCCAGGACCCTATCCTGCCCAGGACGATTCTTTTTTAGCCCCAAGCAGGATAATACAGGGGTCCTGGGAGTGTCTCATTTTTAGTGTTATTCCTGGCTTGATAACATCTATAAAGGTTGCTCCCCATTGGCCCCAGGCTATAATTTATTCCCCAGAAACCTAGAGATGTGTTTGCGAAGAACAAAGGACCAGTTTTACAGAACTAAGAATCAAGACTTTATCCTAAATCAAACTCTCAGTCTCGTTCTTGAAGATCTGTTTCCTACAACCTGGAATGCAGAGCAGATGAAATTCAAGTTTCCTTTCCATTTGGGGACTTGACCATCCTTTTTCTCTGCCATGATATCACAGAGGCACTCTCAAATTATTGGCAGGGGTGGGAGGCAGAGGTGGCCCCAAAATGTATGCAAACATTAACAATGTTAATAAAACCTGTGGGGGTGTACCCCATCATAAACACCTAATGCTCGCAGAGCGTCGCTCCTACAGGGAGGGGTCGGCCTGAGTCACCGTAAGATCCAGCCCATCACTGCATAATCGTCCAAAGGGCCATCAGGCAGGTCTTCCCAAAACCCTTCCTTTCCTGGTTTGAGCCGATTTCCGGCCGAAAGAGCCGGTAACCTCTGTCGGGCAGCACATGCTCATTCCTACCCCCACACTCGACCTTCTCTTTCCCAGGCTATTATTTTTATATAAAACTGTCTTTCTTGGTAAAGTCATTTAATTCAACCCTTGCTAAAGTGACTCGCATTCCTTCGATAAGCAGCATGTGAGAAAACAGATGGTGGGGGTGAGGGACTGAGCTAGGCATGGGGTGGACTGGAGTGAGGGTCACAGCACAACCGCAGGGTCAGCCAGAAGGTTCCACTGGTCAATGAACTCAAAGGTCAGGCCTCAGAGGCCAGCAGGCAGCCAAGCTCCTGCACCGGACAGGACAGGAGGCACTCTTTAGGGCCGGATGAGAAAGAGTTTTGTTCTCTGAGCACCAACTTCCAGCTCAGCCCATGTGACGGCTATTCACCGAGGTGTCTCGGCCAGGTGGTAGATTTCTCCTGTTGTCCTGTAACTTGGCTTGAAGCAGAAGATGACCCATGTCACCTGGCGCCCTCATAACAGAGAGCAAATTCCAGCAAAAAGTGCCCATGCCTGGGCTGGCCATTCTCGTGCCCAGCAGGCAGCTCCCTGCCATCTGGCCACCTTAGAGAGAGCACAGCCACTCTGCTCCTCACCCACCTGGCTTCAGCTGCCTCCCCACCCCAGTGACAGGGACAGCGTGGCCAACACCGGGCACAGACTGGGCTCTGATTTACCTGCTCTCCTGCTCCAAGGACCTGGGGACCAGCTCCCCTAATGCTGCTGTGCCCTAGTTTTTCCACAGAATCGATGCCTTGTCCCTTGGGGTAAGCCATCTTTCAACCTTATTTGCAAATATTAAAAAATCCAAAGCTCAAATGCATTTGTGCCACTAACATTTGTCAGGGGACATCAGGAGAGATTTCCAAAGGCATTTAGTGTAGAAAATAAGGACTGGATAGGAGGGAATTACAGGGGATGGTCTCTTATTCTGAAATACAAATTACAAAGAGGTAGTCCAGCAAAGGGCCATCCAAGCGCCTGGGCAGCCAGTGATCTGTGGGAATATTGTCCCGCCTCTCTGAAGGGCCTTTAAATGGGGCAGCTGACAGCTCATGACAATCCTACAAATCGGACCACTTTATTGGTTTATTGATTGACTTATTTCACACGTGGGTTTCAAGAATACATGTGATAAAATGTGAAAATATACAGGGATATGTGCAAAATCAGAGACATTACATTAAGAATGGGAGGGAAGCCCTGGCTGGTGTGGCTCCGTGGATTGAGTGCCTGCCTGCGAACCAAAGGGCCGCTGGTTCAATTCCCAGCCAGGGCACATGCCTGGGTTGTGGGCCAGGTCAAGTCCCCAGTGGAGGATGCGTGAGAGGCAACCACACATTGATGTTCCTCTCCTCCTCTGTCTTCCTCCCTTCCCCTCTGTCTAAAATAAATAAATAAATAATTTTTAAAAAGTTAAAAAAAAAGAATGGGAAAGAAAAGCCTGCATGCAGGTGATAGAGATCACGGGGTTACTCAGCTCATAGAACTGAGTCACTGGCTGGGGACAAATGACCTGTGAACAACCCTCTCCTCACTGGTGTTGGTGACATTAATCAACACCTGTTAAGAGCAAGATGTTGCCTCCACATGAGGTGAGACCTAGTCCTGCCTTCAAGAAACTCAGGGTTTGGGGTAAACAAAAGGGATTTCTCCTTTAGGCCCTAACGCAAATGGGATTCTAACACAGATTCTCGGGGAGGAGAAGCCTGGGGTCGGTAACGTGAGCTGTCTGGAGTCAGAGGCCGGGTGTCCGTGCGAATCCTGGCCGAAACTGACTCTCCACCTGCGGAGCCAGGTATCGCGGTCCTGCAGAAACTCCCTTGCTCCCGGCTCAGGTCCGGCTGCACCATCCCTAACTGGGACCTGTCCAGGCCACACGGAGCAGCACCCCGAATCCACTCCTTGCCACCTTGCCCCAATAAAGTGCTCAGCACATTTGACGGTTGAACCATCTCTTATCTTAATGTTTACTAGCAACTTGCTAAGTACCTGTGTGGCTGTGTTTACCTGTTGTCTGCTGTTAACTTGAGAACTGTTCCCAAAGAAAGTTTCAGCGTCTGATAAAGGGGAGAAGAAGCCTGTAGCAAGAGGCAAATCTTCCCACATTGAGGTTTGGCGTCTCCAGAAGCAGACCTAGTGTCCCGAAGCCCCGGTGAAGGGAAGACCGGGAACCGGAATGCAGAAGCGCTGAAGGGAAGTCTCCCCGCCTCAGCATTTCCAAACACTGATGCGCTGATGACTAAGACCTCTAGATCAATTTTTCCCTTACAATATCCTTTTGAGGGGATATGTCTTTCTTTTTTATTGAATTATAGTCGACATACAGTATTATTAATTTCAGGTGTGTGACATAGTAACTTGCTACTTTTGTACACTACGAAATGATCACTAGATAAATCTAGTCACCATCTGTCACCAGAGTATCATTGTGCTGTTCACTAGAGTCCCTGTAATTCACTGGTACTCAAATGTGTTCGCTGTACCTGACATCCTCGTGACTTACTTATGTTGTAACTGGAAGTTTGTACCCCTCGATCCCCTGCGCCCACTTTGCCCGTCTCTCCCACCCCTCTCCCCTCTGGCAACCATCGATTTGCTCTCTGCATCTATGAATCCGTTTCTATTTTGTTTTGTTTGTTCATTTGTTTTGTGTTTTAGATTATACAAGCAAGTGAAATCATGCAATATTTGGCTTTCTCTCTCTGACTTGTTTCACTTAGCATAATACCCTCTAGGTGTTACTGGCAAGATTGTATTCTTTTTATGGCTGAGTAATATTCCATGGTGTATATGTACCACATCTTTTTTTTTTTTCACCATCCATTTTCAGGGCTAGTTGATTCGGCAGGTGAGTTGTTACACACTCCTTAGCGGATTCCGACCTCCATGGCCACCGTCCTGCTGTCTATATCAACCAATACCTTTGCTGGGGTCTGATGAGTGTCAGCATCGGGCTGTACCACATCTTTTTTATCTGTTTGTCTATTGATGGACACTCAGGTTACTTCTGTATCTTGGCTGTTTTCCACAGTGGCTGCACCGTATTCACATTCCTACCAATGGTGCAATAGGTCTCCCTTTTCTCCACGTCTTTGCCAACACTTGTTATTTCTCGTCTTTTTGACAAGGTGTAAGGTGACATCTCACTGTGGTTTTGATTTGCATTTCCCAGGTAATTAGTGATGTTGAGCCTCTTTTCTTGTGCTTGTTGGCCACTGGTTTGTCTTCCTTGGAAAAATATCTACTCGCTTCCTTCAGCCCTTTTATAATCGGATTGTTTGGGGGGGGGGGGGATTTACACCGAGTTGTGTAAGGTCTTCTTGTATTTTGGATACCACCCCTAGATCGTCTAGAGGCTAGATCATCTGCAAATCTGTCATACAGTAGGTCACTTATTCCTTTTGTTGATAGTTTCTGTCTCTGCAAAAGTCTTTTACTTTGTCATAGTCGCATTCGTTTATTTTTGCTTTTGCTGCTGTTGCCTGGGGAAACATATCCAAAAAATTATTGCTAAAACCGAATTCAAGGAGTTTACCATGTATGTTTTCTTCTAGGAGTTTTATGGTTTCAGGTCTTACATTTAAAACTTTAATCCGTTTTTAGTTTATTTTTGTATGTGGTGTAAGAAAGCGGTCTAGGTTTGTTCTTTTGCACGTAGCTGTCTAGTTTTCCCAATGCCACTTATGGAAGAGACTGTCTTTTACCTACTGAATGTTCTCACCTCACTTGTCATGTATTAGTCGACCATAAAATGTGGGCTTACTTCAGGCTCTCCATTCTATTCTATTGAGTTAGATCTTTTCCTTCATTTTGTAAAATTAATCCTATCCCATTTTTTATTTATGCATTTGATTTGTTTCTCCCAAGCAACATACCCTGGATTTGGTTTCAGCCCCATCTCTAGGAAATTTTGGAAAGAAACAAGTAACATTCCAATGCCCTAGCCTCATCCTAGATTTCTTTTGGTAGATCCCCGTCCCTAAGCACCCAGAGGTCTTGAATGTCCATTGTCAACCTCTTCTTGTGATAGACCTGCACAGGGTTCTGTTATCTTGCTTCAACAGTAATCAATTAAATTCACTAAACATGACAGCAATACAAAGAAAAAATAAGAAATATATACATTTCTAGAACCAACCCTATGCTTTCCTAGCTCATATTTAATTATTTTAGACCCTTAATGGAGTTTGTCACTTCAGGACCTCTTGGCTTCAGGATTTAGTGGGCAGTTTTTCTGTCCTTGGGTCCAGCTCCAGCACAGGGGTCAGTGAGTGTCGGGGCGGGGACCACAGGCTTTACCACCAGAGAGGGCTGAGTTCAAATTCTGACAGAGCCACTCAGCTACTGCCTTGGTTGTGCTCATTTATAGAACATCCACGGAGGCATTTTAAAGGGTTAAATAAGGCAATAAATGTAAAAGGCTTGGCGGGGTGCCTGACACAGAGTATGGAAAACGTCATCACCACCACCAGCTTCATTCTCCTTCTTACCATCGTTTTCACCGCCATCACCAATTCTTCCAACTGTTTCGAGAACAAGCCACACTTTTCCTTTAAATTTCTCAGCCCCAGCAGAAGGATGGCCCCCTGGAAAGGTGACGGGATTTGGGTCCAACCTGGCTCTCAGTCCTGATCTGTCATCCTGGACAATTTTCTTGGACCCTCCAAGTCCAATCACCTCATCTATAAAGTGGAAACAGCAGCCACTTCCTCCCGGAGCTACTGGGAAGAGTGATGTGATGGTGGGTTTACTAAGTGTGTCTGGTTTCCTAAAGGTTGGTTTCTCCCACCCTGCACATTTCTTCTGTCCCTGTGGCAAAATAATAGAAGGAGTCACATCCAAATGAGATGCCACACATCTACCTAAAACCCTCGTAATGGCAGAGGCAAAATATTTAGTCTCATTTCATCAGGCTCTATTGTCTCAGGGCCTGCTAGTTCACAATAGGTATTAATCAGTTCATCATACAAGCTAATTCATACTCATCTGTTAATCAGTTAATGGCTCTTCCATAGGCATTTACATAATGTCTTTAACCAGAAAAAAATGTGCAGCCTCTCAAGAGCTCTGGACTCACACAGTGACTCTGTGGTGAGCCTGCCCTTCCCGGTGACAGGGGCACCTTTGGGTGGATCTTCTGAAATTCCCAACAGCAGCCTCCCCTCCCTGGGCCCAGGCCCGGGTTGTCTTGACTCGACAAGATCCCACATCTGCTGAACTGCCTGCCCCTTGCTGGCTGGGTTTCTTCCCATGCCCAGATACAGAGTGCAAGACCCTCCCTGGCTACAGTTCATGTGCAGCCGGACGAGGGTCCATGTGTCCTATTAATGGGCTGGACCTAGAGGAGGAGACAGCACGGAGCAGGGAAACTTCTATCTTCCAGACCCGGACACTGCTGTCCGTGACAAATGCAGACCGGGACAGGATGACACTGGAACAATGGCATAGACCAGGACAGGTGGCCCCTCTAGGAAGGAGTCTGTGCTCCTTGCAGAACAACTCTGAGAGTCAAAGTTAAGTGACTTGTTGCCATTGCACAGTATGGCCAATGCGCTGGTGACTACGCCCCTTTGGGATCAGGGTGCAGAGTTTTTGTTTAGACCCATCACTCTTTGCGCCTCGGTGGCAGTTCAGCTTTGGTCAGTCCCTGGGTAAGGGGTGTTAACCCTTTCGGTGCTGGAGGCTGGCTCCATTCCTTATCCACTCATCTCCCTTTTAGACAATTTTTCTGGAAACAAGCCACATCCTGTTTGGAGAGATGGGGAAGGGAAGAGGGAATCTTCAAGAAGGTAGGTCAAGGACTGATGGAGAGGCCAGGGAATGATTGACAAGAAATGCAGGAGAACCTTCGAGAGGTCGAGTGATTCTGCCTATATTAAAACATCCACTGGAGATCAGGACCGGGGCTCGGATGTCTGGCTACAGCATGCGTTTGGAGAAAGCATCCGTCAGAGCTGCCACTGCTGGGAGGTTGATGGGAGGTGAGTCAGCAAATGCTTTAAAATGGGTTTGGATTGGGAAAGCCCAGGACTTCTGCTTCAGGTCAGATCCTGAAGGGTTAATCCAGAGATTCACACAGTCCTTAGATTTGGAGCTGTAGTGGCTGCTGCGGGGCCACAGAGCAGGTAGCCAAGGGCCTGGTATGGTCTCCGATCGTTTCCAGCACACTGGCTGGGGAAGCGGGCTTTGGGTTCCAAGGATGGACGCCTCCATGGCTAGCCATCTGGTGAGTGCTCATCACGCTAGTGTGGGATGCAGACAGGGAACATACTTAGAGGCAGAATCAATAATCTGGCAAAGAGGAGGAAGCTCACAGCTTCACAAATGAGCCCCTTAGCATTAATTAATTTATTCATTAATTCAGTAATAATTTATTAAGAGCATATTATATGACAAGTGATATGGGAGGCTTAGTTGGAAGGAAGATGGAGGAGAAGGCAGATATTATTACAAAGATGTGGAAGGGTATATTCCCTTCCTCTCTTTATAAAACCCATACTGGGGAAGCGAGACAGCCATGTGGATATATAATTAGAATTCAGCCTTAATAAATACTGTTTTTGTAGGTGTGTAGAGAGTATTACAAGATTATAGAGGAATATGCAATTATCTGAGGAATTCTATTAAGGCTTCACAGAGGAAGCAGTATTAGGGCTGCCTCTTAAGGGGTGATTGGGAATGTCTAAAGGAATGGGAAACAGAGAGGGCACTAGACTTTAAAATCAGGCAGACCTACATCCTCACCCTTGATGTCATTGTGTAACCTTCGGTTTATTATTTAGCCTTAGCGAGTCCTCCATTTCTCCACCTGCAAAATGGAAATCATGGAGAGCTGTTCTAAGATTCAGAGATAATCTTTGCAAAATATGCACAAAAGAACTAGTAGCTTTATTAAAGGAACCAGCTGGGGCTGTAGAAAAAGGTATTTCCGATAAAGGACATATCGAGTGAAAACAGAGACATGGAAAAAGAAATAGTATGTTTTGGCCACGAAAGGAGTTTACTACCTTGAGAAAGTAGGGCACGAGGAGAGGAAATAATAGATGAGGCTGGACAGGTTGACGGGGGTTGGTGTAGAATGGGGCCGTATTGTGCGGGGTGAAAGGCAAGCCAGCATCCTTCAGGCTTACCTGTAATTGCTCTGCCCCAGGGCGCTGCGTCTGCTTTCACAGGTGCGTCAGTTCACTCTTCCTCATTCTTGCCCCTCCTCTGAGACTCGCACCTCACCATTTCCGTGGTTCCTACCCTCAGCTCAGCCATATGCGTCCCTCCTGATTCTTTAGCAGCCTGATCTATTTAGAGATCCATTGAAAGTCATCCCTACCATTTCTCCGGCAGGTGCATTCTATTCTAAAACTGCCCAACAACAAAAATTCAAATATGCAAACAAAGAAATGACAGAGAGATCTTGAGGATAGCAAGGATTCATTGCTCGCTAGAACTTAGTTTCTTCAAGAGTTCATTGGAAATCCTAATACCAACTTTATGGGATTGAATGGGATGATGATGTGAACCACGTAGTAAGTGCTTAAACATGCCAACTGTTAGTATTTTTAGCTATAAAGAAATAGTTTACATCAATACATTTGAGTGCTTACTATATGCAAAGTATCAAAGAACTGCTTCACAAACATAATTTACCTACAACTTTTAAGGCAGACATATTCTGCACAGAAGAAAGCACAAACATATGGGAGCAGTGTAATTTAATCATCACCTAATTAGCCAAACTATTTAAAACAGGCCTCACAATGATGATGATACATTCTCACTTCTAAATGCCGGAAGCTGCGTCTTCCCGTAATTCTCTCCCTTGGAAAACTGTGAGCAGACTGACGCTTAGCTCAGGGCTGAAGCTTCCTCTCGCTTGCAGTTAAACCTCACTGATTCTAGTCATTTCCTTTGTCAGTAGATGAGGCAAGGCCTGCTTCTGCCATCTTTTCTCATTCATTTTATGTTTCCCCAGTGAAGAATGTTCTTTGTGTGGATGGGTGTGCCTGAGATTGGAATAATACGAGCTAATATTTATTAAAGCTTACTACATGGCAGAGACTATTTAAGTATTGCCCATTCAATCCTCCCAATAACCATGTAAGACTAATACCATTAGTATCTTCATTTACTGAAAGGAGCCAGAGCTCTGAGCAGTTAAGTAACCTGCCTGATTATCTCTCAGCTGGTAGATCAGACAGCCAAGGCCACTCCAGCTTCCAGCCTCCCTAACAGTTACAGAACCCGAGAATGGTGGAAACCTGGGAGGAAAGAGGAGGCAGCTTTTGTGAGCTAAGCCAATTCTGACCTTCATCTCCAATTTAACCCAAAAGTTTCTGTTCCAGAGTCTAGAAGAACCCTGCTCTCAGACTCTCCAATAGTAAAATGATGGGCAACACAAGCCAGGTACACGAACGTTCAAGAAAAGTTTTCTGTAAACAGTTGACTGATAAAATAAAATCTCTTATGATACAGAGGCGAGCAAAACTTCATACTGGGAGTGAAAGAGACCAGAGTCTTTGACAATGAATCAAAAAGGAAAACTGCTGTAAATAGGAGAAAGCTCACCAAAGGAGACCAAAGTGCAGGATGGTCAGCAGGAAACTTCTAGAAAGGATTAAAGCAATCAGTAGGCAACTGGACTAGGTGATTTTTAACAACCTTTCTATACCCAGAGATGTTATTATTCATTCAGTAGTATCATTTTTTTAATCCCCAGTTTTAATGTTTTTCATTTCAGAAAATAACTCACAGTCCATCAGCACAGTTTTGTGCTTCCATCTACTTCCTAATCATTTCCACATCCAAAGTTCGCTGTGCCTCGGTCTCTGTGCATCCCAAACCCAAGTGTTGGTTCTTCTTGTGCCCCCCATCTCAATGCTACCATTCAATTCCTCCACCCTTTCAAGCTTCAAATCCAGTTGGTCAACAAGTCCTATCAATTAACATGTCTTCCCTAGGCCCTCCTTTCAAATCCCACTGCTGCCCTATTGGTCCATGTAATCAATAGTATAGTCTTTATTATGGGCTAAAGATACAAAAAAGAAAGTCATAGTCCTGCCCCTCAAATAGCTCACAGCCTGGTAGAGGATGTAGGTGCATAAACTGATAACTCAAGAGATTGTGACAAGAGGCATGATTGGAAGTAAAGGTTCAATACCTTGATGTTAAGGCATCTCGTAACCTCTCACCTAGACATGAGAGGCAGAAGAGCTAGTACGAGACTGAAAATCATTATTCATAGAGGGGGGATAGAAACCCCAAAGGAGAAAGAAGACAGGGATGATAATGTAATAAGAAGTTGAAAATTGTCAATAACATCTAATGCTGCTAACATTTTAAACAAGAAAAGAACTGAAGACAGGCTAGTGACGACCTATTGATTTGTGAACGCTAAATATTCCCACTGATTGTGGAGTTAGAAATTGGGCTTCATTGGTTTGAGGTTTGAATATGAGGTGCAAGAAGGAAGTAAGCAATGGAACATCCTTTTTTAAGAAGGTTGGGGTGAAAAGGATGTATTTAAAGCAGCCTGTGTTGTATCCAATTGATTGAGCCCATGAAGTTGGTTTTAAATGCTGAGAGCACAGACTGTCTCGTTTATCTTTATATCCTTAACTCCCACCCAAAAGTAACCAGCTGAGTGTTCAATACATGTTTATTTATTTAGAACAATGGTAATTTTTCTGTAATATTTGAGGGTACTTGGAAATAGTTGCTTGCGTTAATTTCAAACCTCATTCATCGGTTTTTTTGTTCTATTAATTTGTATTCTTTATGATCATAGATCACATTTGAGTTACCACAAATCATGAATGTCATAGATTGCATTTGAGTTATCACAAATTCTGAACTTACGATGGCCCGAATTAAATTCATTCCTGTCATTTGGCAGTCTATGAACCTACCTTGTAAGTCAGCATGAAAATGGGATTTACATTACCACCACCATCATTGGGATAATTTATAACCAATTTTGATGGAACTCCTCTTATGGTACAGAAAGCAAACTTCCACCGGTGTGCCATATCTGGTCAGAGATGGAAATTCACTTTATGTTTGATCCTATTTCCCTAATGAACAGTGCCTGATACTAAACATTCTCTTTTTAAAAACTTCCTCAGCTACTGGTACCAGGGTCGTGATTCTTCTGAAAGCTGCCCCATTGGCTCTGCATACAAACCTACTTATAACAGGCAGCAGAAACGTATTTGCTTGTCTGCTTTCACACAGAGAAAATAGATCATTTCTGTTCAGCCATCCTGAGAGCGTTTCTCTAGCAGTTCTCCCTTGGGGTAGCCCCAGAACATTCTAGAAATCTATTTAGCTATAATTCAGGCACCAGCCTCATATGAAGTCTTCACCAAATCCAGGAGGTGGAGAAGCACCGATTTTCTGTAGCTGGTTGATCCTTTCCAGAACAGAAGGCTCACTTAGCCTGCCCAGAGCCAGGGTGGATGGAGCCTCACCTGCTCTGTTGAGAGTTTGCATCCCACCACGGGTTCCAAGTCCAGCCAGCAGGGCCAGCCACTTAGCAGCCGCCTTGGGCTGGCGCCTCTGTATCTCTCTGGACTCAGAAAACTCTCAGTGAAACACTGCGTCAGCAAGTCTCATTATTCATGTACAGAAAGAAAGCAATAGAGCTAAAAGACTAGGCATGCTCCTGACTGTGGACCTGGGAACAACTGGGAATTCCAACCACAGCGCCCTCTATCTTCTCCAGGCTTCAGTGCAGGTTATAAAGCACTTCTGGGCATCCATAGCATGAGGTCCAGAGCTTCAGCTTGGACACAAAGTCATTTCTCATGTCACATTTATGATACAAACTCTGGCTTGTTGTTCTAAAAAATGGGTTATCCCTGGTCAAGTGGTTCAGTTGGTTGGAACATCGTCCCATACACCAAAGGGTTTTGCGTTCAATTCCCAATCAGGGCACATACCTAGATTGAGGTTTCGATCCTTGGTCAGGGCGTACTGGAAGCAACCAATTGATGTTTCTCTCTCTATTTCTCTCTCTGTTTCTAAAAGAAAAAAAAAAGATATTCCTCACCAAGGAATATCTTAGCATACACACTTGCAAGCACTAAAGATCATACTCAGGCCAAACTCTTTCCTTAACCAAACAGTCTTGGAAAGGAAGAGTAAATGGAGATATGGTCCATGCTTAGCCTCTTTAGGGGGTCCTGGATTTTTCACTGACATATAAAACCGTAATTACTTGAATCCATTGTAAACTTAAAAAGACTTGATCCTCCTTCCCTGCAGCTAATGAGGCACCCAGGCAGTTTTTTTTTTTTCTCTTGTCCATCAAAACAGGCTCTGTATCCAAGACATTGCCCAACTCGAATCCTGTAATTCCCTCTAAGTCTGTCAGAACCGTCCAAAATAAGCTTGTTAGTTTAAAATAGCTTTGTAAATAGCACTCACCAACTCACACAGGGCAAATAATGATTTATACCTGAAAAAAAGAAAACCCTGTCCACATTTGGCTCATCCTGGAGGAAAGAATGTGTATTTTTATGGGCTACTGTTTTAGTAATGTTTACTTCAAAACATAAATTTTTATTTTTTTTAATTACCAGAATGAAACATGACCAATAGGGAAAATTTAGAAAATACAGCTAAGCAGAACAAAATTAAATAAATAAACTACAATTCCTCGATGAAGATGTCACTTTCGTTGCCATTTCGGTTTGCACTCTTCCCAGATGCCTCCTTGTGTCTCTAGTTCCTCCTCAAAACGGGATCGTAACGCTCACAATCCTGATCCGTGAGGCCATGCTGGAGGCTGAAATCTGTCTCAAGAAATAACGATGAGCACATGGGACAATTTTAGCCGCAAGCCCAGCAAGCCTGGTAGAGTGTCAGGTCAGGCTTGCTGGGTTCAAACCACAAGAGCTTCACTGGGTTCTCGGCCACATTTAAATTCCATGTAATAGCTCTCAGCCCTGAGCGGGAGCTGGGAACTGGGGGGCCAGGAGGACTTACTGCAGGTCCACATGTTTGTTGATCCTGGACCAAGAGCTGAGCCAGAGGAGCAGGGCGCCTCGCCGGGCAGGCAGACAAAGAGCAGGGAGATGGAGCCAGAGCGTGGAAGGGCAGGTGCCGGGTTTGCTCTTTTCTCTGGGGAGAGACCCTTCTATCCTTTCCCTCTGCCGAGAGCACAACAGTCAGCATGCCCCAAGCTCTGCAGGCCTCTGGGGATGTCGGAAGAGGGTACTCTCCCAGTGGGAGAGTTGTTTATTTGGCATTCAACCAAAGGCCTTAGGGCTCCTTTCAGAAGCATAGGAAGGGCTCAGAATTTTAGCATAAGCTGTGGAGAAAGGAGGTCAATTTAAAGAACGTTTAGATAAACAACAATAACAGAGATGCCTCTTTAAGAGGCGAAGAGGTGGGTGCGGAGTTTCTAGGGAAGGGACAGTGACCCCATTCCCATTCTAGGGAAGGGACACTGACCCCATTGACTGTGGATAAAGAAGCTCACCAACCCCAGCCATTCACAGCGTGAAAGAGGTTCCCGTGCCTCTGCGTTCTGGCCAGGAACCAAAGGCTCCATCGGCTTCCACACAATCGGTCCCTTTAACGTGGAGAGGCCTTGGGATGGCAGCAAATTCCTCTGGGCAGCCAGCTTGCCTTAAGTTATCTGCCAAAGCCTATCTAAGTGGTGTTTGCCTTGGAGTTGGAAAATACCAACTTTATCCCCCAACACTTTAGGGAGATAAAAAGGAGGGCAATGGAGCTCCTGTTTCCTAAGCTCTTGCTAACTACAGCGCATTCCCCATTTCCCCACTGCATTTCACAAAAGCCCTAGGAGGCGCAGCATCGCTGGTCCCATTTCACAGATGAGAAAACTGAGGTTCAGGTTGCTTAAGGGACAAGAAGGTGACAGAGTTGGCACTGGAAGCCCTGCGCACTTGTTCCAGAACTTACCCTTGATCCCAACTCCCTTTACAGTGTTCCTCCTGTTCTACCATTGATTTTTTTTTTCCATAAGAAGAATAGGAAATGTCGAGAGGTGATTGTAACAAACGTGAAAACATAGTGTTTCATGGACTCAGTTTATGCCAGAAAGAATCAGAAGTTGGGATGGGGCGATCGTCTGCATTCCTCTGCTGTAGCTTTAATTAACAAGGAAGTGCGCTGCACAATGACTATTTAATACATTGAACATTAAACAATTATTCAGCGCTTCGCCAGTACTCCAAAAGACAGGCACTAATGGAGAATCCAGAACAAGAAGGCTGGAAAGAGAAAGTGAGGAGGCTATAAGGCATTCAGGTTTTGAAGAAGATAAGGTTTGTCCTGCGCATTGTTGTTAGCGGCGTTCCAGTGCCCCAAACCTTGCCAACTAATGCTGTTTCCCTTCAAATAAAAGAGCAACGCTTCCCTGGGCGGGGAGCTGGCCTCTGGGCGCACTTGGGGGAACCCTGTCTGCAGGACACAAATTCCCCCTTGCAGCTTCCCAGGGCTGGGACCGATGGCCCTGAGCCATCTGTGCTCTCTACTGGACCCCACAGGGTTTGACTGTGACAGCTGAGGGGGGCTAGGATTGCAGCCTTCAGCACTCTGGAAAAAAGCAGCTGCTGCGGTCCCTTTGCTGGCTGGCCCGTTCCCTATTGGCGAGCGGGACATTACCGTCTTTGTTATTCACGCGGCAGTTGGAATCTCTGTCCATGTAAGGAAGGAAGCCACAGGGCAATCCAGCGCTGGCTGTGCCATTGATGAGTGACTCACTCATTTCTACCACGTGAACTGTGCATGAACCCTGGCCCACGGGGCTCCGGCCCTTCCTCGGACGTGGGCCACAGCCTGCTTGCAATTAGGCTTACTGGGTTCCTGAGGCGTATGTGCAGTCTGTACATCGAGTCGAGTTAAGCTCTGGGTGCCACAAACCATGCTTTCTGTTTGTTTTGATAACAGTAGAGGAAGGAAAATGTTCGCGTCTGGAAAAAGAGCAAGAGCTCAGCCACATTAGTTTGCCCCAAAGGGAATCCAGGCCAGGGCTCACCCAGCGGCCTGGAGGACAGGGGACCATCCACAGCCAATGGGATTGGGAAAGGCCCTTGGGACAAAGACACACTGGGCTCTGCCCCTGCTCTGCTACTTACTAGCCACGTAGCCCTGGGCATCTGACAAATGTCTCCCACCCTCAGTTTCTTTGTCTGAAGAAGGTCCCATCCCTGCTTCCCAGAGGGTGTGAGAATGAAATAAACCAAGTGTTTAGCACAGTGCCAGGGTGCATTGCAAACACTAGTAGAGACAAGTATATGCAGTGTGCACTCATGTCCGTGCACTCAGGTATATCTGGATAGACCCATTCAAGCATACATGTATGTTGTATATACACATGTGTGCATATATACAATGTTATATGTCAGCCTGTATGGATATATACAAGTACACTTGTAAAGTTTCTACACATCAGAATACATATGGATTCTGATTTGGGCTACAAGATAGCAGGGAGCCTAGGCAGGGTTGGCGAAGGGACACGGTGCAGGGGAGGCTGCTGTTGGCAGAGCAGGGGTATGACCCCCCCACCCCGCCCACACCCACCCTGGCGGTGAAAACAGCCCCTAATCACAGCTGCAATGGTAGGAAGCCGATGTTTATCAGGTGGCTCCTTATCAGAGAGGCTCTGTCCTTTCATGTTGTTTTGCTGTTTCTAAAAACAGAAACTTGAGGCTATAACTGTGGCCAAGATTTTTTAAGGGGAGACGCCATTCGAACCAGTAGCTAAAGTGCCACAAGTAACAACTTCAATAAATCACCCTCGGGGAGAAGAAAGGCTGAGAATCCGAGAGAGGAGGTGCCGATCGGGCCCAGGGACCAGTGGTAAGCTGAGGAATGCCTCGGGGACAGACGCCTGCTTTCCTGGGCTTTCCTCTCCCCGACCCCAGGAGGCACCCCTGGCCCTCCGGAGGGAAGCAGCTCAAGTTCAAGCAGTGGAAGGAAGGAGGGGTGGTGTTTTCTTCTATCAAACGACCCGTCCCAACTAAGCTGCTAGCAATCTCATCCCACAACCCGGACCGTGGCACGTCTCTCTGTGCGGCCGTCCTTAGTGGCTTCTCCATTGTTTTCCACATTTCTGCTTTTCCTGTCTTGGCCTCCTGTTTAGAAAGAAGGTTCCAGATGCACAATGCCTGGTAAAAAGGGACTAGATGAACAAACAGAAGGTGGAGTCCTTGCGACGCCTCTGTTCTACCTTCAGAAGGGACCTCAGACCCGTCGGCACCAGCGAACCTCAGTGTTCTCGTTTGCAGATGAAGACAAGTGGACCAGCTCTGTGAGGACCCAAGGAGACCTTGCGTGTGGTTGGGGTGGGGGTGGAAGCCACATAACCTCACGCACACACACCTCTTTTAGGGTTTGCACACCACAGGGACCCCGACAGGTTGGCTCACATCTTTGCAACTAACCCAGGAGCAACACTAAAACCCACAAAAGCTGCACACTATGGGTGAATCTTATCCCCTCAAAATCCGTGGTGAAGCCTGCAGTGTGATGGTATTTGGAAGTTGGGCCTTTGAGGGGTGATTGGGTTTAGATGAGGTCATGAGGGTGGGGCCCTCACGATGGGATTAGTGTCCTTGTAAGCAAAGCACCAAGAATTCTCTCTCCCTCTCTCTCTCCCTCTCTGTCTCTCAGGACGTATCGAGAAGGCATCTGTCTGCAACCCAAGAAGAGGGTTTTCACCAGAACCCAACTATGCTGGCACCTTGATCTTGGACTTCCAGGCTCCAGACCTGTGAGAAAATAAACTCCTGTTGTTTAAGCCGCCCCATCTGTGGTATGTTATTATGGCCGCCTTAGCCGACTTGGACACTGCACATCTCAGGCCTGGACCAGTCAGGCTGAGGACGCTGGAACAGCAGGCTGGGGTCCCTCCCTGCCCTCCTGGAGGAGGGAGGCCCAGCCTTCCAACGGCAGGGGCATCTAGTCATCATGGGAGAAGGGCCAAAATTCTCAAAGAGTTTCCAAAATCAGCTTCATTTTACTTTGGTTTTTAAATTTGAGTGGTGCCAAAAAGAGACGAAGTTTAAAAGAGGGGAGGATGTCGGTGGCAAGAACGCACAACAGCACACGCACTTACGTAACGTGGACGTGCCTCCCATACGGCACATTCGGGGGCACGGGGGCAGGTGCAGGTGGGAGACAGGTGTGGGGAGCACCACAGAATGTCACAGTGCCACAAAAATGCAAAATCACGGCCCCCGGACGCACTGCCACATCGATGCATTCACATTCACCCTCCTTCACACCTAGTTATAGACATGTCAGAGTGAAGACATGAATCTCCTTCTGGCCAATAGCTCTCAGCCAAAAAATCAAAATAAAATAAATCACTCATCCCATGCAAAACAAATATGTAACGCTGTGTGGTGACGGATGTGAACTGGACGTGTGGTGGTGACCGTTTCCTAATCTATGCTAATAGGGAATCACTCTGTTGTACACCTGAAACTAATATAACATTGTAGGTCAACTTCAATCAATCGATCAGTCAAAGCCCCTTTTCACATCCATAGATGTTTTTCCTCCTTCTTTACTTTCTGTCGCAGAGTCTGGGACAGTGGAGGAGGGTAGAAGTCAGTCACCGTCGCTTCCCAGTCCTTTTGTCAACTCTGTAGCCTCAGAACCTCTCCTCTGCTCAGCCCCACCCAGGGGTGGTGTTGACCTTGCCCTCAAAGGAGAAACCCTTGGCCGGGCCAGGTGGGGCGGCTCCAGCGTGGCTGGAATGAACCAAGGCCCTGCTCCCAGGAGACCGTGTGGCTATTGATTCCACCTGCCAAATTTTCTGGAGGGAGAGGGACCGCCTTTCCCCAGAGACACACAAAGTGCTAACTGTGAGAGGCCCCTCTTGGGCCGGGCTGATCAGTGAGGGGACGACAGTGTGAGCCTTTGTGATCTGCGGGCGAACGTGGCGTGGGTGGGGAGGAGCCGGGAGACTGAAGCTCGTTGGCCCCGGGAGGAAGAATGTTCTATAATAAGCACTGTCTCGGCCTGTCCCACATCAGGTAATTTGCAGCATTGAGATTCTTTGTCAAATGAGAGGCCAGAGAAACGGTCGGAGATGCAGAATGGCTATAGGGAACATAAAAATGAAACGTGCCTCACTGGCACCAATCTACTTGTTGGGGAAAGAGAGGAGATGCTGCCAAAAAGGAAAAAGAGGGGGAAAGGAAGTCCGTGTTTCTTAACTTGGTCATCTCCCATCGTCAAAAGAGTTTCTGCGTTGCCAGTGGCATTTCCCGGGAAAACAAATTCTAAAGGACCCCTGTCTCACTTAGCATATACAGGGAAACATTCCCGAAGAATCGGCCTTGAGAAAGACGATCCGAGGCTCCACCTGAGATGCAGAGCTGCCCCCTGGGCTCCCCAGAGACACCTCGCGCCCATCCCGTGGGTGGGGGTAGGGATTGGGAACTGCGCAGGTGCTACTCGAAGCTATAGAACACTCCCCCAAGGACCCTGGCTGCTGCTCACACACCTGGCTGCCCCAGGCCTGTTGCTTCTGCAACCTGTCCTTGGGCCTGTCCCCGCCTCACAGGGAGCCCGCCCAGCTCTCATGTCCAAAGTGCCACGGAACCTCTAGGGCCGCTTATCCTGGTCTGCCTTGGCTGCGGGTACTGGTGTGTGTGTTTTATTGGCCCCTCTCAATGTCAAACTTTGTAAGAGCAGGGACGCTACCCTCAGCATTTTGGGGTCCCCTGACATTGTGAGCTCAGTGCCTTGTCAGTGGCTGGCATGTGACACCTGTTCAGCTGGGAAGGAACGGACTGGACATGAAGCCTCCGAGCTACAGCTCCCCTGCACCGTCTTGCACAAAACCGCCCTGATGGACTGAAAGTGGCCCTGACAAACAGCCAGCAGCGGAATCTGGAATCCTTTAACCGTCCCCAGGGAAATGGGCTCTTAGATGACAGTGTTAATGCTGCAATGGGGACAGGCCCAGTGACAAAGGCAGTGGCTGAGGTGGCAGGCCCAGTGCTGGGGAAACCAACCGGGCCACCTCAGCACCAGGAGGAGAAAGGAGGGGACGCAGGGGTGGGGGCCACTCCAGAGTGAGGACACATCCCTCTGGGGATGGGTGGCAGGGCTGGGGCCCATGTTGGGAGGGGCCTGGGGCTCCCTGCTTTAACCATGGAAGGAAAGAAGCAGCACAGGGTGGCTGGCTTCCTGCCCTTGCCGGGACCGGGAGGAACCTCCACTGCTTTGCTAGCCAGTGCCCCCTGTCTGTTGGGCTTGGTGGCATCCCGGCTGGCGCCCAGAGTGGAGGAGGACACAGACCACTATTTCCTCTAACCTCCATAGTGGCAGCAGGGAAACACCTGTCCCTGTCCGGGATCTGCTCCCCTCCTGGTCCCCATCCTACAGAAGGAAGGGTTCCGGGCAGCCAGCGCAACACACGGAGGGCAGGTGAGAGAGGCCGGGCGGGACAGGAGATTTGGCTTCCCACTAAAGGCAGAAATGCTGCATGTGTGGCGCCCCCTCAGCCAGGCTGAGGAAGGCGAGCCTTCCTTAGGTAGTCTCCTCATTTCTCCTAACCACTCCCCAAGGGGACAAGAGGCACTGAAAGAGGAGATGGGAAACCAGCAGGACTCATTGTTGAGGTTCATTGTTGAAAATTAGTCCCTGAGGTAACAGCCATCCTGCGGTCACTTGTCCACCTGTCCCCCACCCGCACGCGGTCGTTTCATCGCAAAGCAGAGTGTCTTCATCAGACTCATCAAGACTGAGGTTTACAAGAACGGCCAGGAGGCGTGGAGGGCCGTGGCCTCAATCGAACTTCATGCTGAAGGGGGCGCGGTTCTTCCCCTCCGTGCCCTTCAAGTCTACCCAACCTGCAGGTGAGCCTTACCTGAGAGGGGTTGATCCCTTCATGGGAACTGTCCTCCAGCTGTTGGACCAGAGGCAGATGCCTTGGACGCCTGCCAATCAGGTCACTTGGAGAAGCTCAGATAAAGCGGGACTCATTGGAATATGAAAGCCGGCATGTTTGGAGAAGTCGGGGGACAGGGAGATGAATGTCCAGATGCCCAGTTCCCGCAGAATGTCACACTCTTCCCCATGGAGTCTCTTGCTGCATAGGGAGGTGGCAGCCAGAGGTTCTGGCGCCTGCCCTTCAGTGAAACTGAAACTCGGACAGGAGAACAGAGTGGCGTGGGGGAGAGCTGAGTAGGACAGTGGGGAGAGGACAGACATCAGGCTGAGCTGCTGGAGACTCAGACCCAGTGCTGCATCTGCAGGAGGCCCCCAGGGCCAGCAGCGCCTGCCCCTGCTCTCAAACACCCCCCCACATACACACACGCCCACCTCATCCCCGCCTCCCAAACAATGAACTTCCCATGATGAACAGTCATGGCGTCTCATTTCCAAGCCACAGCCCCACTGATCCTTCTGCCCGCCCTGCCCCCAACACCGCTGGGGCACCTGCTACTATGACAGCTCAGGGCAAGGGGGGAGACGGCACGTGTCTGGGGACTCAAGGATCACAAGCTTTTTGTAGAGAGAAAAGCGTGGCATCAGTGCCGATTAACTGGAAATCCAGGCACTGAGTGTAAGTGTGAAATCTGCAGCTTGAAGACAAAGTGCGAAAGTCCCCGTGGTCCAAGCTTGTGTTTCCGAGGACAGCCTGATCTCAACTATTCTGTCCCCAAAGCCACTGAAACGTCCCTGGCCTTCTGATATTTAGGGGCCCCTAGACATCTCTCAGATTGCCTGTCGCTTCTGGAAGCCACACTAAATCATGTTTTCGGATTCTATGGGGACCGTGGTCCCTGACACCCAGGGCAGCAAGAATGAACTTTTATCGGAGGTGGCCAAGCAAGTCCCCTAGAGGGGGGAGGGAGGTGGGATGAGCCTGGACCAAGGAGTGGCAAACGACAGGCTCTCTCAACAGGAAGGCTGACGCGAGGCGAAGGCTGAGGTGGAAGCTGGGAAAGTGTTCCCGGGGCCCCATGGAGGTGGAGGGCTGGGGGTGAGGAGGTTGGGAGCTGAGCTGTGAAAAGACAAGGGAGGGACTCCATTGCTCGGCCCAGAGGTGTGGACTTGATGTTTTAGGCCAGCGCTGGCCAGATGGTGTTCTGGAAAACATAGTGTTCTACCAGATGGTAACAGATTTTCCAAGGAATGGGGAAAGGTGTGCTGGATGTCCACTCTCCACCTTCCTTCTCTGTCCCCCTCTGTCCCTGGAAGACTAACCTCTGTGGTTTGGACTCTGCACACTTTGGCTTCAAGGGGGGTCCCAGTGATGTGAGGATGGACGGGTGATGGGAACCCAGGAGGAGAAAGAGGCCAAGGTAGTTAGTCCCCATCAGGTCCCTCTATGGGAGGTCTCAGCTTCTGTCAGGTGATCCCTGTCCCAAGCTCTTTGTCTTCCCTCCTCCCAAATCCCCTCCGTTGCCAGTCCTTGGGTGCTCCATCACCCCCTTGTTGGTTTCCTTAATCTGTTCACACGGTGGCTGATAGTCCCCGCAATTACTCCTTTGAATGAGCCATCTGTTTCCTGCCAAGATCCCAGTCAAGTAAATTTGGGGAAAATGCTGGGACATTTGCAGGGCTTATTAGCATCTTAAGGCTCCACAAAGGCCTGCTGTAAAGAAATTCTTTAATTTGTTTCATCTACAAAATACTCTTTTTCTCATGGGATGCCCATGAGGCCTTACAGAGTTTCAGCAATGCCGTTATAAATGAACGGCCATTTGAGGATAAGAGTGACATACACAGAACTATACTTTAAGAAAATTAGTTTGACCGGTGGGAAGGGCGGGCTGGGGAGAAGGGAAGGGGCCCCGGAAGGAGCATAGCCCTGGTCTCAGCACAACAGGCTGACTCGGGGCATGAGAGTGGGGGAGCAGGACCGTGGAAGCTGAGATGCCCTACTCTGTCCCTCCCGTCAGTCCCCACAGGGCTGGACCGCCACTCTCACCTCCAAGGGGGACAGATCCCCTGCCAATGGTGAGTTCCATGACACAGCACCCGTGTCCTGTGTGAGCATTCTCATTAGGGACACTCAGAAAATACTATCTAGTACCCAAAAAGTTGGACATTAGACACTTGCAAATTTCTCCCCTGTGGTCGTACAAGTCAAAAATAGGAGCTGTTTCAATGAAAAATCTGCAGATTTAAAAAACTGTGATGGTGGTGTTACAGAGGAGTCAGGATGTCAGTTGGATGCCTGGGGGGCGGTCGATAGGCCAGCCCGTGGTCTCAGGTCAATGCAGAACTGCTCTTTTCTCAAGAACCTCCTTGGTCAAGGGCTTCAGTACGTGAGGCTTTGGTTCACTAGAACACTTGCCATAATGCCCAACAAAACCATTCAAGGAAAGACTCTGCTCCATTCTCCAGACTACCTGCCAACTCCATGGACCAAGGTCACACCAGAAGTTCCCCTTTTCCTTGCAGGCACTGATGGCATCACTACTCAATGAGAGTCTTCATCCATGTCTGTCTTCCTGCAACTTGGTTTAAGCGAATTAAACCAAGAGGAACAGACAGAAGCCCTGACCAAGGCTGTGTTTAATAGCTAAGACGGTCACTTGGAGACACTGAAAACAGAGCAATCTGACCAATTGTTCTGCATCCTGTGGGCATAACCGGCTGGTAGGTGAACCCTTTGGTTTTCCGACCAGCTGAAGAAACATTATGGGGAATGACCAAATCTAGCTAAACCTCCCCATTCCCGAGGCCGAATCATAACTCGGCCAGAGGACTGGCTGCTATAAGTTAGGATTCTGTAAACCAGGAGCCCCAGACTTCTGATGGGAAGGGGCAACTTTGGTCTTTTGTGGAGCCCCAGGTACCCAAAAACTTCCTTCACAGGAAAAGCGGGTCAAGCATTTCTTATATCCCCCTCGCTAGCTCATTCCTTGGAAGGGGCAAAAATCAATAGAGACCGAATGTCCAGCTTTGGCCGAAATAACTGGGGGAGTTTCAGAATGTGGCAGGAAAGGAATATTTGTGGATCTCATTGGAGGAGGAAGAGGAGGAAGATGATGAATGTGACAGGGGCTTGTTCTACTCCATCAGAAACCAAAGTTTTCAGGGCATGAGGGAGGGGCTGGGGAAGCCTGGGTTTGTCCCCCCACCTTCTAGGGGCTCTGCAGCCTGTGATACAGAGAGAGTCCACCTGGATTTAGTCAAGGGTTCATAGGAGCTGATCGGTCTGTTTTCAAGAACAAAGCAAAAATGTGGACAACATGGGGACTGTGTCCCATAAACAGGATCAGGGGAAGGGCAAGAGGAAAGAGAAAGGTGATTAGCTGTCTGCGCCTTGCCAATTACTATATCATGTGCTGTTTATGTTTTGAACAAGTGATTTTCCATTCCTGGTGGAGTGACGTGTGAGGGTCGCTGAGACAACCCCACGGGCACCAGGAAAAATACAAACCCAAACAGAAACCATGATGCCGCGTCGGCCGGCTGCTGCTGAGACACTGATTCTGTTCTGGTGTGGGTTTTTCCTTCCTTGGGTATTTTGAAAACATACTGTTACTCCCTTCAGAGCCAAGTGTTAGGCACAGGGGGTGCCTGAGTGCCCGCGTCTGTCTGAAACGGCCTGGCATCAGCCAGGGCCTTGCCTCACCCCAAATCACTGCTCTCGAGTCATTTGCCTTGTTGACAGCAAAGATGGAAATATAGGCTCTTCCTTAGGGAAGACTTCCTGGATTCCTTCCAGACAAGCTTTCCCCAGCACTTTTCCTTTATAGCACTTAATACACTTACAATCAACTATTTAATTGAGTTATGTGCTCGTCCACTTAGTGTTTGCCTCTCCACTGTCTTTTAAACTCTGTCTGTCTAGGCTATCACTTCATCTCCAGCTACTAGAACAGAGCCTGGCACACAGTAGGTGCTCAATACCTAATTGTTGAGTGAATGAATGAATGAATGGCATTATCCAGCAAGAGGACACTGTTACCTAGAAAGAAAGGGTGCAGGCCCACAGCCCATGGCTATTAGTTCAAGTTGGTTCATAAGGTTGTTGACTTAATGATGTGGAAAGAACAGGCTGAGGCATCTGAGACCAGGATTCAAACGCCAGCCCAGCCATTTACCAACTCTGTGATGGTGGGAAAGTTGTGCATCGGTGCTCCTCAGTCTTCCTATCTGTAAAGTGGGGAGAGCAGCTGCACCTACTTCAATGACTATAAAATGCTTACTTAGTACAGAGTCTGGCACATAACGGGTGTTAAATAAACATCAGTCCCTTTTCCTCACACTGCTCCCCCTTGCCAAAGGAGAAATCTAAACAGACATTGGCAATGACCACAGAGGAGCCCCGGAGGGGGCTGTAGCTAGACAAGGGGTCCCTTCTGGGAGACACGGCAGGCTTAGAGTGCAGGTCAGGATGGACCGTGGCAAAGGCACGCCCCCTGCCCAGCATGGCTCCAGCGAAGAGATGGGCTGCGGTGGGTATTTTTTAAATATGCACATGAGGAATATAGAACACAGGATGCTCATTCAATGGTTTGCAGCCTCCAAGAGGCAAACTCAGAAAGACAGCCATCAGCTGCCATGGCCAAAGCACAGAGCATGACCCAGCCTGGTCCCTGGGGTCCCCATTATGCTCTTCCTCCTGGAACATTCCTCTGACCCAAGCAGTCTCATTCCCCAGGCCTAGGAGAGACAGGGGCCACGGAGACAGAGGTATGGACTGAGAGGGGAGGTAGAAGAAGGCAAGGCAAGGCATGTCCACAGAGCAGGAAGCCAGGGGGCCAAAGAAGGCAGAACACAGGGTAGTGTTGGGAAGGGTGGAAGGGGCAGGGCTGAGAGCTGGGGAGTGATGCAGGGCTGGACATGTGGCCACTGTCCAGCTTTTGAACGTGCACATTTTCTGTCCTTAAAATAGGAAGAGGCAGGGAGAACACCATCCTGCTCGCCCACCCACGCACGCCTTCTTTCCCTCGGCAAACACTCATCAAGCCTTCCCTTGTGCAGAGAATGTGCTGGAGACAGAATGGTGAGCGAAGTGGGCACAGCCACGGCCTGCAGAAAGTCCAGCGTGGGAGAGACACGTCCACATAACAGTCACAGCCATGTAGGATCTCCAGCTGGAAAATGCTGGGCAGGGACAGGAGAGAGCGTGGTCTGGAGGGCTGGGTCAGGGATCCATGCCCAAACTGCCCGCTTCTTCACTCCTCCAGGACTTCAGAGTTCTGCACGGCCGACCCTCTTCCTCCCTGGGAAAAGAAAAAGAGCAGGAAGCCAATGATCCATGTCAGACACTGGTAGTACCTAGGTCAAGTTCGCATGACAGGCGTCCAGAGCGATGGCCCTGGAGCCTGGGGTGTCCCTGCCCCATCCCACCTGCCTAGGAGCGCTGTTTTCCTAAGTGTTTTACACTCGAAAGTCCTTACCGAGGGCCGTGCATCACGTGTTACGTACCCCATTTCACAGATTAGGAAACTGAGGCCCAGACCGCTTAAGAAACTTGGCTGCAATGTCACCATTACTTGGAGGTGGAGTTGAAACCTGAAGTTTGTTCTTCCCAGGGGCCTCCTCCTCCTCCTGGGCTCACACCCCCTGCCTGGGCTTCCCCAGGGCCCTGCCCAGCTTGCTGGTGGCTTCCTGGTCCCCCTGATCCCTCTCCCATTAGGTCCCAGTCCCAGTCCCCAGAGAGCACAGGAGCAGAGGCCCAGGGACCCTCAGAGGCAGGCACGGGGGACGTGAGCACTGACTGGAACGCTGAGCATCTAGCCAGGTGGCAGGAATTTCCAGCCCCCTCCTCGCTTTTGGCAGCAACAAGTGTGAGTGTTTCTCCCTCCCCACCCCCTGCCCCGTCCCAGAAGCAGGGCGCTGCCGAGCAGCTGGCAGACACTGAACCAAACACCTGTGCGCCAGATATTACAGCTGCGTGTGTGAAACATGATCTGTCTGCAGCGCCCGTCACATGCCACGTCCAGTTGTTGGACTCGGGCAGGTTGGAAGAGGATCCGTTGAAGAGAACTTTCTATGGCAGGCTTTCAAAGCGCAGGCACCCACCCCGCCCCTCCCTCCCGCCCCCAGCATTTTAGTTGCTCCTCTTCTTTGCACTTGGCACTTCCGGCTGAGCTTGCCTTTCACCAGCTCGCAGCGGTGACAGGGCTGGGAGGCTTTTTATCTTCAGAGCAGTTGTTTGCCTCCCCGCTGCAGGGGCTGCACATCTGGCCGAAATGTTTGTGGATGCCGGGTCGGTGGGTTACCTTCAAAGCAGGGTGCCTGGGGGCCACCTAGAGGCACCCTGCGGTTTGGCTCAGCCCCCGCCCCACCCCCCTGCCTGCTGTGGGCGTCTCATCCCCAGCTGCTGACATGTCTATTCAAAAGTCCCAGGCTCTTCCTCTGCTCCTCAGAGGCCTATTCGTTTCCTGCAGAATCACTTTCAGGGCTTCAGTTGATGTTAACAATTCGCCTGCATATGGAAAAGGGAAAGACAGGACATGTTTCAGGTGCTGCGGAGGGTGGGAGAGAGGAGGAGGCAAGAAGAAAAGAAGGAATTGTTTCCAGACATTAACTCGCAGAATGTCTTCTTTTCTCAGAGGGCACCTTTGGAAGTGTAACAGCTTTTGCCCGCACCCAGCTACAAGCATTTACTTTGACGGAACAGGGAAAAAGGAGACAAAGCCTGGAATGGCAGCACGTCCCTCCAACAGGCCCACCGGGCTCAAGTGACCCACGAGCCCCAGGGTCCTTCACTCTTCTGGGGGACTGGCCCAGACCAGAATGGGACATGGCCACAGACACCTGTCTTATGAGACCCAGGGCTTCATGTGGGTCACTTGCTCTAGTCATTCAGCCGGCCAACGAATACTCACTCAGTCCTCCCTGGAACCTTATCCAGTGGTCTCTATTATTATCTCCAATTCTCAAGTGAAAAAAATATATTACCAATTCTCAGGTTTTAAAAGAAAAACTGAGGTTCAGAAAATTATTTTGCAGAAGGGTATCTAGGTAGCAAGCAGCAGAGCAAGATCGGAGCCCAGAACGCGCTGGGCCCCCAAGAAATGAGATGAACCAGACCGCGGGCTAGCTCCCTTCACAGCCCGCAAGCCCCAGGCTTGGGGGAGGTAGGGGCCACGCGTGGACTCAGCCCCTCCGCCCTGACATGTTAAAAAAGGAACAGAATAAAATAAATGTTACTTCCAGAAATCCTTTCGGTGTGAATCAAAAACTAGCTGTTGCTTTGTCACGTGGCAAGATGACACAGAGGCCACATCTGGGTGCTCCTTCCTGCCCTGCACTGCTCGTCACTCCAGCGGCAGCTCTGCCGCCACTCGGCACGCCACTTTCTTGGTCCTGCACAAAATGTAATTTTCACTTGCCCCCGAAGAATCAATATGGAAAAGCTCTAATTCCCCGGATTTCGATTTTTCAATAAAAAAGTGAAAATGAAACTCTGCAGGGTTGCAGCCAAAACAGCGCCCCTGAGCCGGCTGCAGTCTGGAGAGCTGCTCCCCAAGAGCTTGAGAGAAAAACACCAACTTTTGACATTGTCCTCCTCGGATGACATGCCAGCGAGGAAAGGAACCAAATGAGCCTGTGGGAGATGGAGTGCTTCCTTCCCAGGGTGACGCCTCACTCCAAAGAGATTTATTGCAACACTCAGGCTGGCCTGGAGCTCCCTGATGGGCATGGCGGTCACAGGGACAGAGCTGAACTCGGGAATCGAGACAGAGATGGACTCCAACCCCGTCTCCATCCCATCATGGCTACTTTCCACTCAGCAGCTCTGATCACCCACTCCCTGGACCCAGAGGAGGAGGGACAGAGCCGGGGTTGTTGATTGAGTCCTCAGGGTTGGCACGAGGAGTAAGTGAGACGCGCGTGTGAACACAGGCCAGGCTCAGAGTAGACTTTCGGTCGGTCGGGTGAGTCCCTGCCTGCCTGCCCCCGCCTCCTCTTTCCCTATAACTTGATTACTCGGGCTGAACAGCTGATACCCTTCCGTACATAGTGTTGTCAGTGGCCTCGGTGAACTATAGTGTTACGCACGCCGGGAGCTCCTAATCCTCCGTGCTGGGGACGGACCTCAGGGCAGTGTCACCCCCCATCTCCAGACTCTGCAGCTAGAGACCCTCGAAAGTGAGACCACCAGGATTCCTCGTCACCCCCTCCTGGGGCTCTTTTGACATTGAGCTGAGGAATGAACAGCAGCCCACCCACTGGCAGGCGACCGGGTCCTGTAACTTGAGCCGCCTCCCCCGCTGGCAGTTCTGCCATCAGAAGCTCCAGTCCCAGGACTCTGGGGCACTGCCACATGATCCCGGGCGGGTCATGTCACTTCTGGGTGCTGCTGTGCCCTCAGCTGTCCCACAGCTTAATAATAACAAGGCCCTCTCTGACCCAGGGTGGCCATGTTCAGCCAAGAGAAGCCACCCTAACAAGTTTAATGACTGGACAAAATGAGAGGAAATTTCACACAAAAAAACCCATGCAGCACTGTGGTCTATAATTTCAAGACTTTGCTCCAGGCCGTGCCCTGAGACAAAGGGAAGGAGATCATTAAGGCCACCAAGGTGGCACACCCCTCTTTCTGGGGTCTGCTGGCATCACTGCTGAAGGATGTGGCTTGTCAAGCCTCTCGTGTCAACCCCAGGAGCTTCTAAACCTGTGGGAGCCAGGAGGGCAGGGGGAAGGGATGGAAGCAGAGGCCAGCTGTTAAGGGGTTTTAATGACCGTCCACCTGCCCCCACCCCAGGTCCATCCGCACCGCATCCAGCAGGAGATGGGTAATCCTCCGCGAATTGCTTTTGACAGAGGGTGGGCGGGTGGACTCTGAGAGCCCCAAACAACTGATGCCCAAGCACAATGCAGAAGCATTTCTGAGTTCTCCTAGGAAGTCAGAAGTAAGTAAGCAAGTCCTCCTCCACGCGTGGGAGATGAACTGAGTAGAGCCTGTTTGGTTGATATTTAAAAGTGGATTTGGGAGCCTTTATGACTATTTTATCAGCTGGGCATGAGGAGAGAGACCACTGGCCAATGGTGGCAATGGATTTCTAAAACAATAACGCCACAGGTGACGGAGGGTCCAGCTGGGACAAGAGCTACCATGAAGCAGCCTGGATATACAATCTCAGCTGAGAGCAAAGTCGGAGACAACCTAAGTGTCTGTCCTTTGGGAATTAGCTACACACCATGGAACACATGATTCTGTTAAAGGTTATTCTAAGTGACATTGAAGATTTACATGTCATGCCATAAGAGCGTGTCCTCTAGCCCTGGCCAGGTGGTTCAGTTGGTTGGAGCATGGGCCCCATGCGCCAAGGTTGTGGGTTCGATCCCAGTCAGGGCACAGACAAGAATCAACCAATGAATGCATAAATAAGGGAAATGTTGAAAGAAGGAGAGAGAGAGAGACGGCGGGGGGCGGGGAGAAAAAGAAAGGAGGGGAGGGAGGGAGTGGGGAGGGAAGGAGGAGCCTCTATAAAACATGTTGCATGATCCCATTTTTGTAAAACGGAGTCCAGGCGTCTATGTTGTAGTCGTGCCTCAAGAATATCCTAAACAGTGATTGTCAAAGTGCTCGCCGTGGTATGCGCAGAGGATGAGATCTCGAGTGGTTGTTTTTCTTTCTTTCTTGTTCTCTGCTGTATTGTTTAACTTGTGTTATTCTTACAGAGTATTTACTTTCCAAAAAAGTCATCATTAAAAAGTCCATCTCTGTAAAAAGTAAAATTTCACCTTTTTATCATAGTGACAATTCATGATTAAGCGGTGGGAAGGGCATCAAACTGAACATTCCCTGATTTCCCGGTACCTCTCTTAGCGCTAACACATCCTCTTTCCCACGCTCTTGCAAAGAAAACGCACACGTATCTCCCAGGGTCTATTTTCGCATGGCCGTCTCTTCCCCCTTCTCTCTGGCACCACTCCTTCTGACACGATTGAGCACAAAAGGTGACGCAAGATCTTTTGTCGGAAAGTCATGCTCTCACCTGCTGGACGTGCCGCTCCAGGCCTGTTGCCTACAATAGTCGCGGGGACCACGGTGGGAGAAGCTGCCCGCCCCTCCTGGGGCTTCTGGTCTGTGGAGCGAGTGGGCTCTCCCCCGTGTCACGCATACACACTCAGGAGTCCTGTCTTCATTCACTGAATACTCACACATTCAGTATTTACTGAGCACCTACTGTGTGTGAGGATGGCACTAGGTGCTGGGTCTGCAGCCATGAGCAAGGTAAAAATCTCTGCCCTCGTAGGAGAAATAGGACAATCACACACACGCACACATACTTCAGGAGGTAAAAAGTGCTATGCGAGACGATAAAACCAAGGAAAGGGGACAGAGTGACAGGCTGGCCGGTGCTATTTGAGACAGAGTTGTCAGGAAAGTTCTCTCCAGTAAGATGACCCCTGACCCTAAAAGAAGTGAAGACGACAGCCCTGAGAACACCCGCAGGAAGAGCATTCCCGCAGAACACAGTCTACGGGAACAGCATGTGCAAAGGCCCGGGAGAGGGATTGCGTATTCCAGGAGCTACAAGCAAGCCAATGCGCTGGGGTCCGGCAACCAAGAGGAGTGGGAGGAAAGGAGGTGAGCAAGCCGGAGGTGAGAGGGCAGGTCCTGCGGGGATCGTGGCTGCTGCAACAACCTGGGATTACCGGGGGTGGAGGGGGGGCTTGGGGGAGTCTAAGCAGAGTTACGTGATCTAACGTGGTGGGAGCTGAATTTTTTAAATTCTTTTCAGAAACAGAGTGGAGAAAAGATACCAAATAAATACAAATGAGTCATACTTTTAAAAGAGAGAGAGAATTGAGTATATATGCTCCCCAAACGAGTACAAAGAGTGTTACAGTTTCCATGCTTTGCATAATTGTAATTAGCCTTGTAGGGGTCTAATGCCTTTCCCCCAAAAGCATCGTAAACGGGAGCCAGCCGATGGTCCCGGGAAGCTGAACCTGACCAGAGCAGCAAGGGGAGCTTCGAGCAAAGTGGAAAGTCCCTATGAGGGACAGGGGACTTGTCTGTCCTTTGCCAGGGATGAGGGCAGTGCTCTCTCCTTTCTCTGTGTCCACCTCAAAGACAAGAATGAGCCCAGGCACACCTGGGCATGGCGGAGGGCAACTTTCTGTCATGTCGGCCAAAACTATGAGTCCCATCAAGGTATATGTGTTTTAGTGCTCAACTAATTTAAAATAGATTAATAATAATTTAATTTCAAATACACTGATAATTTAAAATATCTTATTAATGATATATTTTAAATTAATTATGTTTAATTAATTTGATTGCATTTAAATATAATTAATCCTATTATATTTTAAATTACTAGTATTTATATACACTATTATACTAATGATATAATAGTATATATAAAATACTTATATAAAATATTCATAAAATGAATAATAGCTCATATTTATCAGGCATCTACCAGATTCTTTACAAATGTTCACAAATATTATTAACTTAATTCTTATAAAGATGCTCTTATTACTCTCATCTGGCTGTTCAGGAATCTGGCCCCCGGAGGCTTTAAAACCCCTTGCATACAGTCGCGTTGGTGGCTAGGGGCAGAGTTTGAATTCAGACCCATTTCTGTCTGCATTTAAATCCTGTGTTCTTGGCCAGCAAGCTACACTGCCCTCACGTAGCGTCGATCCCTAGTGGATGTGTGCCGGGCTCAAACAGGGAGATACAAGGACAAACTCTGCTTGCTTGAGAGTTGGAAGGCTCGTGGGAGCCAAGACCTGCCCAAAAAAGCAAGGGCCCGTGAATGCAGGTGGGGCGGGTCGCAGAAGGAAGGTTTGGGCATAGGTGGAGCACCGGCCACGGCTTTGAGGGTTCCAGCCTTTCCCCACTGAGTACTGGGGCTTGGGGAAGTCGGCCCTCGAGGAGACTTTTCCAGCCAGCCGCCCCCTACCAAGCACTGAGGAGGGCCAGCACTGTGCTAGGTGCTCAGAAGATGGAAGTGCGTCCTGTCCTCACCGCCCTCGGAGGTAGTTTGCCCGCCTCACAGACACATCACGTAAGGTGGCCGCGGTCTCACAGCTCGTACTTGGAAACACTACGACCTTATCGTGGTTGATGCAAAGCCAGTGTCTTAGGCATCAGGCAGAAGCCATAACTGCCAGGCATTTGGAGTTGGAGTTTCCCTTTTTCCCTCCAGGACTCATTTCTACGTGTTTCCCTTAAAGAGACCATTGTTTTTACATACATTAGCTCAGAGGAAAGGGCACACCTGAGATTCTCGCTCATGGACGTCAGAGTAGAACAAGCACTGCATATGCATGTGTGTGCATGTGAGAGAGAGAGAGAGGAGACAGAGAGAGATTTAGAGAGAGAGAGAGGGTGGGGAAGAGAGAGTCCAGGAGAAGATGGGGGTCGGGGGAGGACATTGTCGCAGGCACGAACATCAGGGCAGAGCCTGCACCCTCAGCCTGAGCCCTCTAGAGCGGGCACAGAACAGAGGAGAAAGGTTCGGGGCCACCATCGTTGCATAAAACCACCTTGTAAAGTCGTTCTCCAAACAAAGCTGTTGCTCAAAGCAGCCCAGGCCCTCAGGCTGGACAGATGCATCCAGGCTCAGTTTCCTGGCAGAGCTGCCTGCGGGGGCGGGGGCGGGGGTGAGAGGGGGCAGCAGCTGGATCCAGGACCTCCCAAGAGGACCTCTTCCACCCCACTGCCCTCCCTCATTCACTTGGGCCGCCTGCCGTGGGCCACTCTTGGCACACATCCACCCGGCAGGCCCGTGTCACATCAGGGACCATCAGTGCGGGCAGATGGCTTCAGCTCTCTGGTTCATCCTGGAGGGTCTCATCTCAGCCCTGGAGGCTCCCAGGAGGTGAAACAAGCAAGATGCTGGGCACTGATGCTCCAGCAGTCACCTGCCACCTGTACACTTTCCTTCTGAATGGGAGGATGGTGGCACCTTAATTGGCAGCCTTGGAAATACAACCAACACTCATTGGCTGGGCACTTCCAAGTCCCATTTGGTGGTGGTGGTTAGTTTAAAAAAGAAAAACAGCGAGGGGTGCCATTTGCTCCATCTTGATAACTGTAAAAGGCCTTCCCTCTTCACGTTGGTGTGAGACCTTGTTCGCTAGCAGTGGGTACCCAGAAATGTCACTTTGGGTGAGCCAACCTCAGTCAAGCTGATCTAAACACATCAGAGGTTTCCTGTCCATTACAGAAGCACACAGGCAAATACAGTCTCTCTTTATGTAAAAGGGACTCCAGGTGTCTATGGTGTATGTGTGTCCCAAGAGGGGTCCTGAGAGATGTCACCAAATGTCACCTGTGGTTTTCTTCAGAGAAGAAGATACTGAGTGATTTACCTGCCCCCGTTTTTCCTTATTCCCTTCTGTATTATTTAGGAAGAGATGAGGAAAGGAAAAACAACTAATGCAGGGCCCTGTCCTCGGGGAGATGCTGATCTAAAGAGAACCCTGCAGAGAGTTCTGTGCCTCCTAAGAGCTGCCACCGATTTCCTGCTCCCGAGCCTTTCCATCAGAGCATCCAAGGGCCTAACACAACCCACCAACCATGCAGGGCTCTTTACAGGCTTGTGTTCCTCCTTAGAACTCATGTAAATGTTGCATTATAGTTCACAACATATTATTTGAGTATAACAATGTTCTTGGATATTTAACATCAAGCAAACTTTGTGGTCCAGGAAAACACCCAAGGTGTACCCTACGGCGTCCTCATGCCCAGTGTAGACTCAGGATTTCTAGGACAGGGGCCTCTCAGAGCAGCAAGGAGGTGACAGTAGGTTCACATCCATGGACTGTCAGATTCTCTGCTGGTCTCCTGCTCCTGCAGGTGGTTCCCTGGCAGGCCATGCAGGGCTCTCTAAGCCTGGAAGTGCTGGTCGGCTAAGCTTAAAATGGGCTTGAAATGTGTCAGAATTCTTCAAGGAGGATTGCTTGTGAGACAACCTGCAGGCTCTAGAAAATTCTGCTGCATTAATAATTCTACTCCAATCTTCAATAAGATCTTGTAGGTATTATGAACCTGTCTTTGGCCCCTTGGACTAAGGATTTATACTTCTTAGCTTTTGTTCTATTTTCCAACTTTTTAGGGACCTGAAAAACCTGTTGGACCAGTGCTGTGACCATAGTCCCTTAGCTCTTTCCCTCTGACCCAGCTGAGTGAGTTGAGCCGGAAGACTGACACCATGGTAGATGGTCAAGACGCTGCCCAGGTGCCTGCCACATGCACCACGCTGTATACTTCAGGAAGGGTTCAGGAGTAGTCAACTACACTCTACTATTAGGTGATACTCATCCCACTTTGGAGTTATCTCACAGTCAATAGCTGAAAACAGCCCTGGCCCTTGTGGCTCAGTTGGTTGGGCATCATCCCGCAAACTGAAAGTTCATGGGTTTGATTCCTAGTCAGGGCTCATACCTGGGTTACAGGTTCTGTCTCCAAGTCAGGGCACATACAAGAGGCAACTGACCGATGTTTCTCTCACATTGAGGATTCTCTCCCTCTTTTTCTCTCTCCCTTCCCCTCTCTCTAGAATCAATAAAATAAAAATTTAAGTAAGATGAAAGTTATTGAGTGTACATAATAACTTTCTGGTCTACCTTCTACAGTTCTCATTTGGTATCCTCTCAGCTCTCTCCCCCAGTCCTCAACAACACAGTTTAATTATTTAGATTGAAAAAAATATTGGCTTTGGCCCATTGACGCTGGGCAATGCATCGGGCAAGTTACCATGGACTTTGGCACAAATAATCCTTTAATGGAGTGTAGCTGAAGATGCTGTTGAACACATTAGGACAAGGGGACTCCATGGTGAACAGCAAAGCTTCTGTGACAATTCCTGAAACATACAGGGGGCTACCTGAGCTGTTGATTCTGTTTTTCCTCCATCTGACACATGGCTAAGATCATGCCATATACGTTAGAGTAACATAACCTTTTTCTGGGTGCCCGGCACTGAACGGCTTCGGCAGCAGTGGACAGAGCAACAAAACCAAGCCAAAGCGTTGCGGCCAGCTGGCTTTTTCTCATTAAGAGAGAGACAAGAAAAGCACAAAGTAATACAGTGTCAACCACGCAGAACGGCTGCTCCTCCCACTGTTGAAATACGATGGATATCCGGAATCACCTGGTCTGAGAAGAAACAGTAAACGTTTCCTTTAAGAGGGATTTTTAGAGCCGAAAATGTGCTGTTTTCTAGGACCAGCAGCTAATAAACTGCTGAGTGAATCTGACTCTAGTTTTCTGGAAGAACTTTCCTTTCGATCAGCATCAGTTATGAATGCGTTTGACTACAAGCAACAGGAAACACCGCTATAGCCACTTAGAGAAAGAGGTTGCGTTTCTCTCACACAAGGGGTAGAGGTTGTGGTCCAGGGACCCATGTCCTTTCCGACTTTCTATTCCTCACTCCGTTCTCAGAGGCTTTATCTTGGTAAAGTTTGACCTTTAAAAAAAAGCACACACCCACCCCCCATTTCATTAGCCAGACTGTGCCCCACGGATTCCACCAGCTGTGACGAAGACTGAGAAAAGAAGAGTGGTGAGTGACCCATATTGCTGTCCCGTGTTGCATTGGGCCGCTCTGAGTAAGAAAGCCAGAGGAAGACATGGAAGTTGGGTGGATAATGACCAGTGTCTGCCGCTGACGCTGAGACCTGGCACAGAGGTTTGTACCTGTCTCTGTCAGGATCCATCCTACCAAACAATTTCAGTGGCCGTCCACTAGGTTCACAGCCAACCCCTGGCTAAAGTGATATGGCCTCTAAACAAATGCAACAGAATCCCAAGGTCTATGATGCCTGTGGCCTTGAATGAGGGAAAGAACAAGATTACAGCTGTATCCTCTAATTCCATTCTGATGGTGCTTCATGAAGTCTTTAGAATGCGCTTGTGCTGGGCGGTCCGTTCACACGGCTGGTGTGTGAACACCTAGCTTCCATTTGTGCCTACGTAGAGGAGACTCCTTTCTCTCTCAGTTACTTTTCTTTTTCCTCATGCTGAATGTTGCACAAAGGTACTTAGATTCCCTGTCTCCAAAGATTAAATAATTCACTATACCTCTCGGCACTCTCCCCCAGTGCTCAATCTTGTAAAAAGATTACTCTCTGGACCTGCTTGAAGAACGGTCTAGAATTATGCCCTAGCATGGCTTCTTGCCCAGGACCCACTGGCTCAGTAGCAGACCTCCAAACAATGTCAACAGGCCAGTTTAAGACTCAATATCTACATCTTTCAAAGTCATTATTGGCGTCTACAAACACCATTTTACAAATTATTTGAGCTCGTGACTTGCTAAGAGTTGGTAGTAGTATTTTCCATTTCTGGAAGACTGCACAGTAATTACTATGAATCCAAGTAGTGGGACTTATAAGTTCTGGGTTACTTCTTAATAATAGCTTTACACAAACAAATTACATTTGATTTACACTTGGCTATGATCTCTGGACCATATAAAAATGCTCCTTTACATAACCAGTCATTTTTCTGTCTTGAAATTGGGATACTGTGGGGTTTCATTCTAAGTGCACAAAATCTACAGACAAGAGATTATGTCTATTAACAGGAGGGAGCATTAAAATTGAGTTCCTTCTACTAAAACCAAATAAGCCAGGCAGTTAAGAACACCTAGCAGGATGCAAGTGGTCATCTCGTTTAAACACGCACCCTCGACGTGCTGTTGTGCTGTTTCCTCATTACAGAAGAAAGTGATTCACTCGTTCTTGAAGAAAGGTGGACTTTTCCGGAACAAATGAAAATATCTTCACAAAGGTATAACTATAAGAGAACAGGACATTTGAACAACTGGCTCCTCCCTTCCTTTGAGAAAAGGCGGAGCAGCAGGAAGTAGTGATAGCATGGTGTGAGTCCAAGGAGTAGCCTTGACCCAGAGCCCAGGTTCTTACCTGCTGTGTACTGCAGGGTTCCCATCCTGCCACAGCGCAGGCTGACACTGACACCCCCCCACCCCGCGTGTTGCCAAGACTGGTGAGCGGGAGCCCTCCCACATGTTCCTGGGAGAAACGGGGAAGCATTGTTTGAACTGGGGGGCCCACAGGCCCCAGACTGGGGCAGTGGAGAATGGCCGGCACCCAGCAGCATGTGGAACTGAAGGAGACACAGAGGAAGAGCAATAAACAGCCCAAAACCTAAGTGTAGAAAGGCCAATCAATAAAATTGCTTTCTCCTGTGTGAGCAGCAGAGCTATAAAAAGGACTTTTCGGCTTTTCAGTCAACCCTTTGCAGAATCTTCCCCCAAGAAACAGTTTCTTGAATGCTCAATGTGTTCTGTAGGGCCGATTTGCATTCAGATGTGCCTTTATGTTCCTCCCTCGCCCCGCCCCACCCCAGGTGAGATGATCCTGCCTCCAGCCACCGGCCAAATTCAGCTGGACCCCCCGACAGATACTCAGAGCTCAAGAAATCTTTTTTCAAAAAGAAGCCCCATCACCAGCCTGTATTTCAGAAGTAGCAATCACATATCCAGCCAAAGTGAAATTAAGAGATTTGCATGTCATTTATTAATATCCTTCTTGTCTGTCAAGCAGCCTTCAAAAACATGTTTTCCTCCTTTAGAAAGAAGCAAATCGTAATGAGCACATTCACACAAAGGATCTCAGACCAAGCTGTCTGTTCACGACGTGTGGAGAGTCCGCAAGAGAGGCATTGGCCAAAATTACATTCCCCTCTCTATCCTCACACCTGGAACATTCTTTCCTACACAGAGCGACTCATGTCTTGTCTTCAAAAGGTCTCCTCCCCAGCATAATCTATCTTGAAATCAAAAGGGTCGCTCAAAATACTCCAGAATGCCTGGGTGTTAGATTAGGGAATTGTTGATTTGTTAAGTGGGATGATGATAGCGTGGTTCTGGAAGCAACTGTCCTTATGTTTGGAAGACGCACAGTGAAGCATCTAGGGATGAGACGCAATGATATTTCTAATTTACTCTGAAACACTTCAGCGAAATTTTAAAAAGAGATAAAAATAAACACGATAAAATGTTAACCACGGTTGTCAGCAGGAACTGGGTTGGTAAGTGTCCATTGCAACTTTTCTCTCCACCGTTCTGTGTGTTTGAACATTTTCAGAACAAAAGGAAAACCGTTCGAAGATGGATGTTGCCTGACAGCCTCTTGATCCGCATCGGAGCAACTTGACCCGCTGGCGGCCGCAGCCTCGCTCGCTGCTCCCCTCTCCATCACAGTTCGAGTCTGGGCTGCCAAGGGCCTGGACGGCGAGGACAGAGGTTGCTGGTAATTGCCACTAACAGTCATGGCACTTTCCCGATATGCCAGGCACCACTGCAAGCACTTTAGATAAATGACATCACTGAATCCTCACAGCAGCCCTATGTGGAGGCTAAAGTAGCGACTATTATCCCCATTATACCACATTGGGAACTGAGACCCAGAAGTGTTGACGTGGCCAAGGCCACCCAGCTAGTTAGTGGTACAGCCAGAATGTCAACCCAGGCAGGGACTGACTCATTTAGGTAACGTGTCTGTAGTAATCCCAGGCCACAGTTCTTCTCTTAGAAGGGCGTTTTATGGTGTTTGAAGAGGTACACTCTACTGCCTTACGTGATGTCATTGAACTTCGAGACGCTATCTCTCCACAGGACTAAAGGTAAGTGTCAATCATTCTTCCTGCACTTCTCTCAGAAGCCAAGTCAGTGCCTAGCACTTCACAGGCGTTTGATGAGTGATTGTTGGTTGATCTGCAATCGGATCGGATTGGTTCGTGATATGGTCATTGACTGATTTATGATGTGGTCACCCCTGGAAGAGTGCCAAGGATAGCACAGAACTGACTGCACCCCTCAAAGCCTCAGCCTTGTGCCTCCGTCCCCGTTGTTCAAGCACAGGCCAGTAGAGCCTTCCACAGGTGGTAATTCTACTCACAGGTGTTCTGATCCAGTCCCAGTGCTGACCTTGGCTTCCTCCTGCCCAAGTCACTGTCAGAAATGACAAGGAAGAACTTAGTGCACACTTATATGTATAACCGTAGAGCCTTGCTGAAATCCAACATATGTATGCATCTATCTATCTATCTATCTATCTATCTATCTATAGAACCCGGAGAAAAACCAACACCTTTTTAGTGCGCTGGTTTATCTATACACAAAGATTCCCCTTGTTTGGAAAATACACTTCGAAGGCCCTTTTGGTGAGCAAAGGAACAGCAGAGATGACGTGCCAGAACAGGCAGGCCAACGTGCTGTGCGTAATCACGGAAACGGTTGTTTGTGGCAGGCACATTCTGTCCTTCCTTTCCTCGAAATGGGTTCAGCTTATACAGAACAGAAATTAAACCAAACTAAAATTAATTTCTGTTCTTGGTTAATATGCTAAATTTATGTTTCATTGCTGGACCCCAGGAGAATAGGGGCAGAGGCTGGGAGGATGCAGGAAGCCAATCATGAGTTCAGGCAGGCAAGATGCCCCCCGCAAAAAAAACTAAGCAGGGGTTGCTGAAGCCCATCTTGACCTTCTAGAAAAGTCCAACAGGCAGGACTATCCCGGACTGAAGAGGACGGTCACTGTGGTGTGAAGGAAGTTCCGGGGAAGCCCAAAGCCGAAGCCGCCTCCTCAGGTCTCAGGTGGAGGGCCTGTCGGGGCGGGGTCTCTCCTTCACCGTCCTCCATCCAGGGAAGGCGTCTGTCCGGACCAGGAGTGAGGAGGGAAGTCTCGACTCTGGGCAGGAGCAACAAGTTCAAGAGCTCTTCCAGTGAGCTGAGATGAGGCGGCCTCCAGAACTCGGCCACAGGCTGGGAAACAGGAGAGAGATGGCCAAGGAGGGAGTCTCTCTGGCTCTACAGGTCACGCACAATACTGAAGGTCAGAGGACCATGTAAGCACCCCTCAGCCCGCTGGGGAGCTGCCCCAGCCGAAACACCAGTCCTCTTTGGCCACACATTGGTCACTGCGGTCTGTGTGGTCACACAACCTGGGAAGTCTTGGGAGTTTGATTGGCTGCGCCTCCCTGCCCGGCCCCTCTAACTCCCGTGTCGGGGCCTCACGGATGTGCTCAGCAGCCGTCCGGGGTTTAAGAAGTGCTTTCCTGTGACTTTTTCACAAGTGCTTCAAGTCTCTGGGAATCATAGAGATGCACATTAAAACAGCAGTGGAATGGTCTTTTTCTTCTATCGGGTTTGCAACAGTCTAGAAGAGTAATAGCTAGTGTTTACATTGGTTGAATTATTACTTCATCCTACACCCTCCACGATGCCGAGGGGGAGACGTGAGACAATGGGTGACGGTTACAGCTGTTTTATAACCCTGTCATCAGCAACAAGGAGGATACATATCAACATCCCAACAGGGCTGGGAGCACTTTGCAATTAAAAAAACAATCTGATGTGTGTATTTATCAATTAACTCATTCATTCGGGAGCTGTGTCTGGAACATCTAAGAAGCACAAAGAATTGGGAAGGAGAGTAAGAACATATCGAATGCAGAGTGTGGGGCACTGAGCCAGGTTGTTCGATGAATTATTCTGTGAGGCTGGGTAACAGGATCCCCTCGTCACAGATGAAGAGAGGGTAAGTAACTCGCCTGCGGCCATCCAGCCAATGGAAACTTTGCTAGAGGCTCCGTGAGACAGAAGGATGCGGAACGCCCCCTGCCCTCTGGAAGGTTCCCACTGGTAGAGGGGGCAGGGCATGCACCCAGGTAGCCCCAACGTGAGTGCTCACAGTCTCGAACCTGGAGTCTTCAGGCCACGCACTGTTCAGTGAGTTCAAGGAGAAGAGATTATTCGAGGCTGGGCTAGGAAGGCTTCTTGGAGAAGCAGCTGAACTAAACCTTTTAGGAGGGGCCATATTAACGTACAGGTCAGGGCAGGGATGTGAGAGGGGCAGAACCTTCTAGGAGTAGCTGGGGCAGGTCAGTAAAAAACCGGCCAGTGTCAACTCAGGAAAAACTTCCACTAAACAAGCTAATGAAACCCAATGCCGATCTCCCCAGCCCTTCATCAGTTCTGGTGGACCAAGAGGTACGAACTTCCACTTATACAGTAGGACGTGGGATGGAAGGCACAGCGCCAGGAATCGAGTGGATGATGTCATCATAACCGTGTGCGGTGATCACTTTGCAAGGTATATAAATGTTGAACCACTGTGCTGTACATTTGAAACTAATATCATATTGTATGTCAATGTTATAATTAATTTTTTTAAAGGCCCCTGAGGAGTCTCAGCCAGAAACCAGTGGGTTTGTTACCAGACTTGAACACAGGAGTCCTGGGTTTGGACGAGAGGTCAGGACACAGGCAGTTTGTGGAGTCCCTGGCTTTCCTGTGGCCGGGGACGCCCTGGACGGGGGAAGATTGTGCAGGGTGAAGAGAAGGTGGCCGGAATCCTGCATGCTTGTTCCCAAGTGTGGCAGAGGGTCAGGGGTGGAGGCAGAGGCTCGGAGGACAAAGTGACCGCCTGAAGCCAGCCTCCTCGTCTCCCTCCAGTGCACCCACCGCACCCCGCCTTGCACAGATGAGGCGCCCCACAACTGTAAGGAATGAAGAAAGGAAGAATTCACCCAAGCCAGGAACCCCAATACTTGTGTTCTAAGTATAACAAAGGGGAATAGAGTGATCTTTCTCAAAGCACCACTAACTGAAGCCCCTCGGGTCCTATTTGGTTGTGCACGGGACAAGATTATTTTCAGGGGGAGGAACCACAGGGAGGTAAAATAATGAGTGGAGGTGCCGGAACATTCTTTCCCCCCCCCCAGAACATTCTTACTGAGGTGATCAAGACCGACAATGGCAGACTGTGGATTCTAAATTCTTCCAGGATTCTAGAGTTCTCCAAAACGGCAGAATGTCTCTACTTATCTCAAGAAAGGGTGTCATGGAATGTTCAAGACCAAGTGAACGTTAATTCATGTCATCATGTGTGAACGCAACGTGGGTGCTCACCATGCAGTGCTTTCAGGGAAAGTCCACAAAACTGAACAAAGGCAAAACTATATAATTTTATGAACCAATGTCACTCCAGTAAATTCAATTTTAAAAACCAAGCAAAGGTTGACGAATAAAAACAGCTACTATTGATTAAGGGCTCTGAGCATGGAGTAAGAGCTTTAATATTCAGTCCAAGTTCAATACCTCCTCCGGGCCAAGTGCTCGGAACCTTTGCCGCCTCATTTCCTACACATTTTCTCATCTGAGCTTCATAAC
>PVJI01002787.1:76134-137733 GCA_004026765.1 Micronycteris hirsuta | reverse complement strand
TGTGAGCTGCTCTTCACTCTGGCCCCGGGTAAAGTTCCCACAGCCTCACCCGTCTGTGCAGGAGGTGTGTTTGCCTGGAGGACGCATGCGAGTCAGACTGAGTCTTTGCCCAGCCTGGTGCCTGGGCAGGGCCTGGGGCTGCGTGTGTCTGAGTTTGCCCCGCTGTGCTGTCGATCGGAGTCCCCTGTCTGCAAACAACGAAGTGTTCCATGAGCCTGCTGAAAGACTCTTAATCTGTGTCCAGTTTTTTTTCTGTTTTGCACTTATGAATAGAGTTACTGTAACCATTCACATACAATGAAGTTTATAGATAACATACTAAGGGAATATTTGACTTCATTTGAAATTACCAACCCGTTTTTCAGAACGACTGCAGGTGCGGTCTCCAAGTCTGTCTAGAATATAATTCCACATGTGTGACCTTTCCAAAAACAGGATTGTGGTGACGAATATGAGGTTGGTGGCTCAGGCCTCAGGGTGGAGGAGGCATGTGTGCAAAGGTGCAGCACTGTGGGGTTGTGTCGGGGAACACACACTTCACACCGCTCTGCCATGCCGTGGAATCCAACCAGGATGCACTAAACCCGCTGATGAGAGAACTTGCCCGCCGGCAGCTTCTTCATCAGCGCAGGGCAGCACCTGCAGCTCCGGGTCCTGCTTGCCTAGGAAGCGGCCGAGACCAGGACTGTGGGTGACGCGGATCACCCGCTGCAGGAATGTGGGCATCACCCAGCAGCGCTGGGTGCTGGCCTTAAAGATCCATGTGGGGACCAGGGAGGACGCTGCTTGCAGACCACAGCCCCTCCCCCCCAGCCCCTCCCCCACAGCCCCTCCCCCACAGCGGTCCTGATCTCCTTGTGCTGCTCACCCTCCCCTCCCTGTGACCCCCTGCCTGCACTGAGAAGTGGGGACCAGCTTTGAGACAGGAGTCCCGTCTTCTCAAGTGGCACCTGAACAAACCCTCTCTCCTGTTTCAAAAGCACCCACCTCAGGAGTCTGGCTCTCACTGTGGCGTGCAGCTGAACTTGGTTTTGGTTACAGGGCGAGAGAACTGGTCTAGGCCCTGATTTGAGTGGAGACGACACCCATCTACATGTGCATTAGGACCTGCAGACCTGTACACCGGAATCTTATGTTTATGCAAACGTAGTAAATGAAAACACAAAGACTGAGAAAGCAAACACCCACCTCTGACTGTGTCAGGCAGCCGTTGAAACCTGAAGCTGATGCCCCGGGGCCCCTGGAACTAGTTATACCTGCCTTCTGCCTACAGGCAGGGACCTGGGAGCCAAGTCCTGCACGCCACACTTAAAATGCACATTTCAATTGTGCATCCAGCAACTGGGAAGTCTGTGCTGCCCTAGAGTTAACGAGGGGCCAAGAGAACTACTATTTAAGCGTCAGGAACAATTTTAGGCTCCTGACTTTGACCCCTGATGGGACAGAGCCCTTGAAGACCACAAACCGCTGATTGTGGAGACGCCAGTACCGCCCCCCCCACACACACACTGATGTGAGTAAAAATGAGGAAGGGTGAGCCCAGACTGGCAACCTGCATCCATGCCAGCCCCCTGGTCATGATGTTTATCACAGGCTTTCAAAACAGGACCGTTGGGGGAACGAGTCCCGGGGACAGGGGTCCCTTTGTGTAACACCTGGGGTTCAAGGTGGGCTTAGGCTGCATCTCCTCGTTTTCATCTAGAAAATGAAAAGAACCCCCTTGTCCACAGACGGTCACACAGGCAGAGTCAGGGAATGACAGCCAGCCCCTCTCTCCTTCCTTTCCAGCACATTCCCTTCCCAGGGGCTGCCGCGAACGGCGTGGGATTCTGCGTGTGTCATCTCAGGCAGCAGCAACAATCAAGTGTCTTCTCTCTGTCCGTATGTCCGACGTCTAAAACACCTGTTCCTTCATCGGTTTACTTCACAGTTACGATCGCCTTGGAGGGCGAAAGACAGACTCCATGGGCAGCTCAGCAAATGCCTGACCATTGTTTTAGAAAGACGTATCATCCCCCCCAAAAAGAACAACTGCCTCCGAGGTCACGTGAATGTCAGAAACACACAGTGCGACTGTAAACGCTCGTGACGGACGGGTCGTGGAGAAGAGGCGGTGCCAGCGGCGAGGGAAGAGAGGTGCGCCTTCCTCGGCTCCTGGGGGAAAACACCCGCAGCGGTCGGTGCCGGTGATGTGATTGGCAGGTCAGTTGGAAAATAACTCACGTTGTCTGAACCCCAAATCAGCTGGAAGTAGCCCCCTCACCTCCGGCAGGTGCTTCCCTTGGGCCAGTGGCTTCTTGCCCTCTGAACCCCAAAGGCTGCCCACAAAGACAACTTCCCAGGGGCCAAAGTGCTGGGATATTGGCATTCCCCAGTCACCCCAGAAACAGCCGGTCTCTGAGCCTTAAAATGCCAGCGGTCAGTGGTCTGTCCATTGCCCCCGTGACAGGGCTGCTGGAACAGGGGCCTTGATGCCAGAGGGGTCTGGAAAGGGGCCAGCTCTGCCCCCTCTCTCCAGGGGCAGTGCATTTGGGCAGGCTCTGACTGCTCCCCGATCACTGCGCCAAAGGCTGCTGCTCCCTCCCTCTGAGTCCTACTGCTCCCTCCGAATCTCAGTGAGTGTGTCTTCAAAGAAGCAAGCAGGCACGTCTGGGGTGGCGAGGCACAGGAAGGAAGGTTCATGGTGGATGGAGTCCAGGGGGCACGGCCCCGGCGGAGCTGGTCCTGGTCCTGTGCCACCCGCTGTGTCTATCAGATAGCCGACAAGGCCACCTGCACACAGGCTGCCCGCACCTCGCAGGCCAGGCTCCTGTCCAGGCCCCTGCCACTGGCGGGGATGACGCCTCAGCCACACCATCAGTGTGTAAGCACACACCGTTGGCCGTCCGCGTCTGCTTTGTTGTAGCTTTTCCACCGTCGTTTACCAGAAAGAGAAGGGTGACTTTTGGCTCATAACAGCAGCCGGGGGCAGTGGTGACCGTCCTCCAGGGACGGCGGCAGCTTCCAGGATCAGGCGGCGTCCCAGGGGAGCGGGCCAGCCGGCCGGAAGGAAGAGCCATCTCCCCATCCGTCTGCCTCCGGCGGTCATCAGGCCAGCGGTGACACTGCTTTGCTCCGACTTCCCGGAAGCCAACGGACAGGTGGTCCCCTTCAGGGAAGGGACATGTAAAACCTGTGGCCAGTGTGGGTCCCGGGACCCCCCGGGGTCGGCACTTCCCCCCTGTCTCCCGCTGCTAATGACCTCGGCGGCCAGAGGGACCGGGCAGGCAGCATTCCCGGATGCGGCTCCTCCACAAATTACGTTTGAGAGAATCATCAATATATATTCCTAGAACGGTCTCAGTGGGGATGTACTAAATAAGTTATTCAATTCTGTTTGAAGTCCGGCATTCTGGGAAAGTAACCTGAACAAATTCATCCGTCTCTGGGGAAGATCAGACTACAGAGGCATTTCACGGATGTTCCGTGTCTCTCTCTTTCTTTTTTTTGCCTCAAAAGTTAAGAAAATAAAAAGCCATCAGTAGGGATTAGAATTTTTAAAAACACGTTTAGGACAAGCCGGTTAGGCTCTCTCGCATTGCAAGTGTCTCCTGAAAACCAAGTCCTGGAAAGAATTCCATGCCCCCCTCCCCAGGAAACCCGCGGCAGGAGTGCCCGCCGTCCCTAGAAATGGTTCTTGACATGGTTCGTTCTACAAATGGACCACGAGTCACCGGTCCCACATACTGTCTGGCGCTCGGTGGCCCGGCATCCTGTCCTTTCCCCAGTGAGATTCCACACTTCACGCCGAGAACGGTGTCTGACGGGTGAGTCGCACAAACCGTCGGGATGCATTCTCTAAAATCACCTATTTATGCGAAGAGCCAGCTGTGACCTCTGAGCGTTTTCTTCTTTTCCTGTAATTTTGTGTACCAAGGAAATGTACCAGTTGCTCCTCCTTTCTTCTCACTGCCGCTGATAAAGGGCCCAGCTGATCTTTGCTACGTTACGGGCCCCAGAGGGCTATTCCGTCTGATTCAGCTGGCTGTTTGGCCTTTCGGTTATGGATCTGAGCGACAGGGAGGAAGCTCTAATGGCACCGTGTCAACATAACCCACGGCCGCCTGTTGCTCTCCTAACGACAAAGGCATTAGAAAAACGGGCGCACGGCTGCAGATCCTTAATGGTGACCTAAGGGATTTTCTATGGCACCACTTCGCTTCATTTATATTTCACGCTTCGCCTTGATTAGAAAATTTCCCTCGTTTGTTTCAGCGGCGTCCTTTCTCAAACGGACACGTTGGTCATAATAAAGCTGTTTTGCGTGCAGGCTGCATTTGTTCCCGGCGCATCCCTGTGCGTTATTGCATGTTGCTCCTGACCACTGGCGGGGAAAGTTCATCATACATATTTTACAGTCAGGCCAGTGGAGCGCGCAGAAGTGAAGCGACTTCCCGCGGGGTTGCAGCGCACAGTGGGCGTGGGCAGGCTGCGCGTGGTCAGCACCTCGCTGCAGACCATGCCTTGATCTGGGCTGTGCCTCGCGGGAATCTGGATTTTGATAAATAAACACAATTCTTAGCTAGTCATTTGGCAACAAAGAAAAACTATTTGGTGAGAGGCTGGGGAAACAGGGACCTTCAGACAGCGGGGTGGAATAGCAAAACGCTATAACCTTTGGGGAGGATTATCAGGAAAGCACACGATGTAAATGAGGACACTTCTTACCCTGGAATTTCTCCCTGGAGAATAGGGTGCCTGCCTGCCAACCGACAAGGGCCAGCGCCCCACAGCCAAGACTCTGAGTGTGAACCCGGCCCCTACCTGCCCCGAGTGAGCGACCCGGGGCACGCCTATCTGTGCCTTGGTTCCATCGTCTGTGTGATGAGGGTGTTGCCAACCCCTGACTCGCAGGACTTCGGCGAGTATCCAGGGAGACAGCAAGTGCGGGGCGTCCGGCACGGAACGTGCTATCTCAGAGATGCGCAGTATCAGCTTCGATGTTGCTGGTGCTGCTGCTATGAGCTTGTCCTAGGCCGTGGGCCAGTCACACACCTTTAACTAGTATTAGTAGCAGTAAATGAGAGAACAATGAGCATAATTGCCGTGCTAGGTTTTTGTTTTGTTTTCTAGCAGAAAACAGTTGAAGTAGCGGGGGCCATCTTGCTCACCACGAAGAGGAACCCTCAGCAATGAGCACGCAGACTAAGAAGCAGCAGGTGAAAACCCAGCAAAACGACTTCCATGAACGAGAGACACACGAGGCTTCGTGGCTTTGGGTGCCACCACCTGACGCCGCACGAGCAGTGTGCAGAAGCAGGTGACAAAGCACAAGGACATCCCCCTCTGTGCTGGGAACGCAGATTGGCAACAACACCCCTGCGTCCTATTTTTAATTTCGACAGAGCAGGTCTCATAAAGACTGGCCACCGTCCTCACAGCTCACGGTCCAGGCGATGCCGCAGAGCGGGTGGGGTCCTGGCAGGTGCAGCACAGGACTTGAGTGTCATCTTGGATCAAGGACTCTGGACCTGAGCTCCACACAGAGACAGCGAGGTGTCCCGGCCCCACGTCCTCCGCAGTCCCCGTCAGCTCAGAACGCAGTTCTACCCAGTGCAAGGGCTTTTGGGAGACACATGGCATTGATCTAGAACACACTGTGCTTACAGAACGTGACAGCATCAGGCCCCAGGAGAGTGGGATGGAAAGGAGGTGAGAGGCTCATCAGCTCTACGTTCTGTAAATTGGAATTGTGTGCCACATTTTTTAATGATTTGGAGAAAAAACATGGATACCAATAAAACACCATCCTGAATGAGTGTCCCCATGAAATCAGAGCCGGAAACCATGACAGCAGCCGCCCGTGGCACTTGTCGCGTGTTCCAAGGGAAGGGAAGGTCTGCCTCAGAACTGCAGGTGCCCACCTGTGTCTCGCGTCCCCCCGCTCGGGTCCACGAAGGGAAAGCCACACTTACACGTACAAGACCGTCCTCGTGTCCCCCACCACACCGGCGTCGCCCACTGTCAGGGTGTCGTAGCCACGCTCCAGCTCAAACTCCTCGAAGGCAAGTTTGATGACCTGCAGGGGGCGGGGGACAGAGAGAGCGACTCAGCATCATCAGAGGCGACAGAGGGCGGGCGGGCGGCGGAGGGAGCTGCCCAGGACTCCCTGAGGGGCGGAGCTCGCTGGCTCCGTGGTTCCTGCGGGCCAGTGCTCTCGGCTGCCTGTAAAGGAACAGCATGGACAGGTGGATGCGTTTGAGAGCCCTTCGCAGCAGAGATTATTACACCCAAGACATTTATAATCAGCTTTAAAAATGAAGTTAACCCACGGGACGCTTTAAGTTTAGTATCTATCAAATACGTACTTGAATGTATTTGGGAATGACACAAACGTAACTCAGTATAAGCAGAGGAAGTGTGGATGACAGTCAATGAAACAGATTTGAAGGAGACCTAGAACACCGTCAAACAGATACTTTCAGAGTGGCATATCCTGTTTCATGCAGCCGTTTACAGGAGCACATGAAAAAGGACTTCTGAGACTGGAGAGCTGCCCTGTGCAGCCAGCTCTGCAGAGCCACGAGCATTCTTTTCCACACATGACACTTCCGTGGTGACGACTGGCACACGGCATCTACACATGACCGGGTTCTCTCCGACGCCCGGTGCAGTAATGCCTACGCACTTCTCCCCGCAGCCCACAGGGCCCTTTGTCCTGACGGGGAGATGCTTCCTTCAGGGACTGATACCGTGAGGAAGTGGAAGGGCAGTCGGGATGTGATAAAAGGAGGCCAGAAGTCCAGGGTGACAGCAGACGGGGCAGACAGATGACAAGGACAGACAGACAGAGAGTGAGGTAGATGAGACAAATATGAATCACAGATCGTATAACAGATGGAGGAGACAGACAGACAGGCAGACTGATGTGACGACAGACAGAGGACAGACGGACAGGTGGGACAGGCGGGTAGACAAACGACAGAGTGGGGGGGGGGGGCAGGACTTACAGGACCGTGATATTGGAGATGCACTTTATGGGATCTGTTCCAGAGCCAATCAGCCTCTCTGGAATCTTACGAAAAGGGATCAAGTGCCGGTTTGTCAGGCTGGCAGGAGAGGCGTCAGTGGTGTGGGGGCGGCGCGCCCCCCCTCGGCTCCGATTCCTGTGCGCAGGTTTCGCAGCCCTACTCAGGAGCTCCGTCAGGCCGCGCCGATGAGGAACGCATTAGTCTGGCTCTTTGAAATTCTTATCCAGATTAGTGGTGTAGCTATTATACTTTTTAAATGTGCGCTTTCCAGTTGCGGAGCTGGTGCGAATGCATTATTCCAGCAGCCGGATTGGGAGCCGGTGGGGGGCTGGCAGCTGTTGCAGCCCCCTCAGCCCCGCCCATGAAGCTTGGCACTGAAGGGTGCTTTAGGCTCAATATTTTTTCTTTCTCACAGGTCCATTTTTCCAAAAGTGTTTATGTGTTTATTTTTAGAGAGGGGGGAAGGGAAGGAGAAAGAGAGGGAGTTAGAAACATCCATGTGCGGTTGCCTCTTGTGTGCCCCCAACTGGGGACCTGGCCTGTAACCCAGGTATGTGCCCTGACTGGGAATTGAACCCGCGATCCCTTGGCTCGTAGGCTGGCGCTCCACCCACGGAGCCACACCAGCCAGGGCTCTCCCCGCTCCACGTTCAAGTGACCGCCACCACCGTCGTCCCCTCCCTGACTTGTGGAACAGCCTGCAGAGAAGCAGCCCTAATCCAGCCAGATCTGAGGTTGGGCGACTAGTAATGAGCCCTGGCAGGGTCTCATTACATAAGTATGTTTTCACTGCGGGTGTGGACGGGCCACGCTGCGATTCCTTCCAGACGATTCCTGTGACCCCTGGTCTGCCTGGCTTTCCGTAAACAGGCTGCTCTGACCGGTTTCCTTAGAAAATCCGTCAAGTAAGCGAGGAGATGGAGTATTTTCGCCGATCGCTCACGCCTCTGGAGCGCCCTCGAGCGGCCAGCACAGGACGGCCCCTCCCGGGGTGCGCACGGGCGGGGACCAGGGAGCAGACGCGAGAACGGGGCTGAACTGCCGGGACGGCGCGGGGCAGGGGACGGCGCCACGGTGCTGTGGACACTGCGGCCGTCTTTCACTTTGCGGCGTCGGGACAGACAGACAGACAGCGTGCTCGGCTGGGCAGGCGCGGCGGGCTCGGCAGAGCAGAACCCCGGGACGTGGGGCAGGAGGCACAGCGGGCCTCGCAGGGCAGCGGGCGGGGCCGCGCGGGGCGGGCGCACCCGCAGCGATGCGGGCGCTGCAGGAGGCGCCGTCTCTCTCCGCTCGCTCGCACACAGCAGTGCCAACTCCAGTTTCCCGCGGAAACGACTCCTCTGTCCTGAGCCTCACCTGCAGGAGTCCTTCGTTTCAGGAGGCCTGCGCCTCTCCGAAGACGCGTGGTCGCGGGGACTGCGGGTCCTGGAAGGAAGAGAGATCCGGGCATTCCCGGCGAGGAGCCGGTGCGGGGTGACAAGGTGATGGGGGGGGGGGCTGGCAAGAGAAACTAAGTCCCTCCGGCAAAAATCGTCAAAATGCCCTGAAGTGGTCCGGGGTGCGGCCTGCTTACAGCTCAGCCCCCAAGGGTCACCTGGGCACCCAGACGGGCGGGCGCACAGCAATTATGGAGAAACACCGACGTGTTTGTTGCGGGAAATAAGGGCACAGGCCGCAGAGAGCTCCGGGGAATTGTATTCATCCTGGAAGGAAGCGGCCAGAGAGTCGCCGGCATCATCTAGAAAATTATCGAATATATTCTCGATGGAGGAAAGAGCATAGCAATCTATTAAAGACCAGAGACTGGGAATTTAAGAATCAATACAATAACCGCTACAGAACCAGTCGGAGCATTATGGCACGTGGTAAAATGCACGACTCATATTTACCGACTATTGAAACCTATCGACTGCAGATACGTGCAGTCACCTGGCTGGAAGTTTGAAGGGCCAGGAGATGAAAGAAAAAATGAGACCTCTGTAGATAAAAGCAGAGATATTGACATTTGTCAAAAAAGGCCTGGTACAAAGGGCTTGGATCAATAATTTGAGCTGTAATGGAAGGTGTGTTTTCTGCAGCTGCTTGGTGTTGAGAACAGAGCTTAGGAATGGTTCACGGTGGACCCAGCTAAACAAACCCACCAAAAACCAGAAAAATGGGAATACAGCCTGTCATAGAACTATTTAATGTTGAGAAACACCCCCATAAAAATCCATACCCAAACCCAGAAGAATATGTGGATTATATTTGCAGAAACATGAATCGAAGTGTGTTCTGTTTTTCTCTGATGCAATAACACCCCAGAGATAATGGATCGACAAGACCGAGTCTGCAATAGAAAGAAAAAGGACGTTCTTTTTGACATGAGTATTCATGGAGGAGGTTATATTATGTGAGAAGGGAGAGAAAATCTTTTACAGATTTTTACTGTAAATGTATCAGGGATGTTATGAGCACATTCCTTATCTTCACCATGACTCAGAACAGCTTCCGACCATAGGATTAATTTTAAAGGGTTACCTAAAGAGCTTTTTGTTTGAATATGAAAATAATGATCTAAAGAATTTCCATAATGTAGAAGGGTGGAACTGATCAAAATAAAAATATGTATATGTATTTCTGTATGTTAATAAGAGTTAAACAAATCAAGACTGGGGTGACCTGCGGCCTCCTGGGACTGGGCCCCTGGGGCCCAGGCGTGGCCTCACAAGGAGGTGGCTCATCCTGAGCAGGTGACAAGTGGGGTGGCCGACACAGAGGTGGCCATGAGGCGGTGGGAACCCCACAAAGATGGCAATGCCCACCCCAGAGCCAGCTGATCTGAATCCCCAGGGCCACGTTCCAGAAGGATGCTCTCCACAGTGGCTTGGGGACAGTACATGCCTCCAGCCCACTGCCACCCAGCTCCGGCCTCTGCGGGTCCCAGAGGCACTGGAGGCGCAGGGGCCTCGGCGGTGCAGAGTCCAGGTAGGAAAACACGGACACTGTCAGCGCCTGTTGTGTCTAGGTGGGGGGAGGGGCCCACATGACCGGTAACACCCTGCTTTGGGCCAACCTGCAGGGCACCAGGGCCACAGATACTTTGTTTCATTCCCTCACTCGTCGCTCACTCACTGTGGATCCTGTTTTAAACAGCTCCCTTTCTAGCAGGAAATCTGCAACTACCAGGGTATAAGAAGACAGAAACACCCACCAAGGTTACAACCACAGAACAAATCAGGCCAGAGGAAAGGGGGGTTACTGAGAGAGCGAGAGTGAGTCGTAGTGATCGGTGGACGAGGGGGCAGACTCCATCCCGTGCCTCCCGGTTACGGTGCAGAAAAGTAACTTTCTTCTAATTCCCAGGAGCACGCCACGTCTTAGTCCCTGGAGAGTCACTCAGTCCGCCCTTCTCCACTGACCGGAGGCCCACGTCAGTCTCCTCAGCATCTTCACGGGGCACCCTCCGGTCTGAGGGACCGAGGCCGCCATGGTTTTGCTTGGCCAGCCGTGGTAAGACGGGGCATCCTGAAGGCCTCCCCAGCACACGGCTCCGGATGGATACCTTTGGCTCGAGGTGAGATTTCTCTGATGCTGGGGCACCTCCCGGGGACGGGGCGTGGACTGGTAGATGGTGTGGTCTCCGGAAGGGAGTTAGGGTGTCTTGCCAACATGTGGGAATGCGGTCCCCATCTATTGCAGAGGTGACTCCCAGGGGATCATCCTCCTGGATGGACGAGCCGTCACCTACACGGAGGAGGGAGAGCAGCGACCGGGGCTCAGGGCTCCCTCCGACCCCGGGCATCAGTTCTGTAATGTTCAGTCCACATGTGGCAGCAACACTTGAGGGATGCGTGCTGTGTCAAAAGTGTCCTTGGCCCTGGCTGGTGTGGCTCAGTGCATTGAGCGCAGGCTGGGAACCAGAGAGTCCCGGTTCGATTCCCTGTCAGGGCTCATGCCTGGGTTGCGGGCCAGGTCCCCAGTGAGGGCCATGTGAGAGGCAACCATACATTGCTGTTTCTCTACCTCTCTGTCTCCCTCCCTTCCCCTCTCTCTAAAATAAATAAATAAAATCTTTAAAAAAAAAAGTGTTCTTGAATCTCTGCTGTAAAAGGAGGAATGTCAAGATTTTTCTTAAAAAAATGTTTTTATTTACTTATTTTTAGAGAGAGGGGAATGGAAGGAGAAAGAGGGAAAGAAACATCAATGTGTGGTTAACTCGTGCGTGCCCCCTACTAGGGACCTGGCCTGAAACCCAGGCATGTGCCCTGATTGGGAATCGAACCTGAGACCTTTTGGTTTGCAGGCTGGTGTTCAATCCACTGAGCCACACCAGCCAGGACTGAATATATATACATAATTTTAAACTATGTTTTATTGATTATGCTATTACAGTTGTCCCAATTTTCCCCTTCCCCCCTCCACCCAGCACCCCCACTCCCTCGGCAAGGCCCCCACCCTTGTTCATGTCCATGGGCCATGTGTGTACGTTCTTGGTCTCCTGCACTTCCTACGCTGTCATTTACATCCCCATGGCTATTCTGTGACTACAGATTTGTCCCTCTTCATGAATCTATAGATTTTTAAATAAAAAATAATTTGATTCAGGCCATAGCTTGGGAGAGTTGCAAATTCCTATGTAGCTTAAAACATGGGGCCGCATGTCACTGTCACACGGGGGATGGCCGCTCACTTGGCGTTTCGGAGGCCCTTCAGTTGTGCGTGGCAGATACGTTTTTACCGATGACACACACAAACAGCCCTGCCTGTGTCGGACGGCACCGGGAGCGTCCAGCAGGGCCTCCGCAAGGACTCACAGAGGGAATCGATGCTCACCATGGAGCGGACGGCCCCACGCAGGCACAGTACCGAGACAGCCCAATACATCAGAACACTCCGGAACGCGGAGTTAATGTGGGATGCCAGACACGAAAGGGAGAAACAAATGCCAGACACGAAAGGGAGTTACAAATGGGAAACAGTTAATCAAGCGCCGAAGAGCAATTTAAATAAGTTGTTGGTGTGATTCTCAGCCCCTCCCCCGCCGCCCCCATGCGCCCCCCCCCCACCCGCCCCGCTGTGGGCTGCGGAACTGAAAACTTCATTACACGTCTGTTCCTTGGAATTAATTATGAGATGGAGCTAGACACTGTGCAAACTTCAGATAAATCAACCTAATAAGTGTCACTTCTGTTCCCAGTCACCCTGGTTCCGCCTCCGAGCCCCGCACGCTGCAACTTTGTTTCACACGGAGGCTGGGGCCTGCCATCCTGGAGCGGAGTGGAGCGATAGATGACTATAGATAGATGACTTGTTTTTAAACAACTTGCAAACTGACTTCTGTTTCTACTGTCACATGTTAACTTTTTGTTTCAAAACCAAAGTAAAAGACTGATTTTTTGTTTCAAAACCGAAGACTGATTTTTCGCTGTCCCCTGTGCCAATTTTAACTTTCAACTTAAAAAGGAAAACATATATATTGAATAAGCTAAACACTCCTTGATCTTAAACGCAGTGATAATTATCCCCGATGGGCAAAATTACCAACTCTTTTTTCTTCCCTGGCATGTGGACATTCTGTCTTATTGGTAATGGGTTTTCTTCCTAAAAAGAGCTGTTTGATTTCGTGCTCCCGTTCCGTGGGAAGGGCTCTGAAGCCGGCAGGCCTGGGCGCTCCGCAGCAGCACTGGAGGGGGCGGCTTTACCCCTCGTTTCGTTTCGTCGGAGACACACCCCATCCTCCGAACTTTCCTCAGACCCGGACACGCCCAGCACCGCCGCAGTCCGGCCCGGGAGCCGACCGTCCAGGACAAGCCAGCGTGGCGGCTTCCTTCACCCCACTTACACCCCCTGCTTTCCTCTCTTCGCCTGCTTCTGTCTCTGCCCTTGGCTGCCGCCCGCTTACTTCCCTTTCAGACGTGTTATGTCCTCCGAGGCAACGAGGGGGGAGGATGCCCCAGCTAGGGGCTGGGCGAGGTTCAAGGTCCCCCGGAAAGGTCAGCCAGAGCGAACCTCTGGAGTTACGGGCGTGGCTGGTCCTCTTTCCCGGTTCGAACACAGGACTTACCCCTGGACCGCACTGTCTTACGAGGGGCCACCCTCTGTCACCCCATATTCCCAGCGAGCTGCCCAGTGCTTCACCCTCAGCTAGCACATCACCAGTGGACACTGTCACCCCTCCACAGCTGCCTGGGGCCCCAATGTGCAGTCGGAGCCCCACACTCGGCTGCAAACTGCGCCGCCCCTCCCACAGCAGGGAGCCTGGTCCTGACTTTTGCCCCGTGACCTTGAATGTCCCTGACTTGCCTCCCAGCTCACGATGCTCTTTACTTTCCTTCCCTCTGAGTGGCCCACCCCAGACCAGAAGTATCTCTTCTGTTTCCAAGCGGGAGTGTATCTCAGTCATTTTTTGAACTTCCAGTTGTAATTTGTACACATTTTTTTGCTGTCAGGAGAGGAAACTTGCAGCGAAGTGAGAACGGGGCCCCCTAGAAACTGAGCGAGCGACGCGGCCCTCGCGGGTAACTGGGGTGTCTGCTTGTTCCCTTTCCGATGAAATCGTGGGCCTGGGGCCCCCTTATTCTCTGTCAGCAAAGCTGTCACCGTGTCCGTGCTCAGCATCCGTCGCCTCTGTGACACTGATCGTCACAGTTGTCACATTAGGATTGAAACCCTTGATAGCGCTTTAGTTTTTGCCTAGAAAGTATAGTTGTGTGTCTGCCGAGTACTTATTGTTCTGGAGGAAAAGGACCCCCACTCACTGCTGGTGGGGGTGGAAACGCATGGCCACTGTGGAAGACGGTCTGGAGACCCCTCAGAAAATCAACAGCAGTTACCATCTGACCCAGCGATGCTGCTTCTGGGTGTCCACCCCCCCCGATCGAAAACATTTATTCACAGAGACATGTGCCCTCCCAGGCCACCGCAGCCTCATGCGCGGTGGCCGAGCGTGGAGACAGCAGACGTGTCCTTTGAGGCGTGGATTCAGAAGATGCGGGGCATCCACACGGTGGAATGCCACGCGGCCACGGGAGAAGGTGCAACACTGCCCCTTGGGACAACATGGGTGGACCTCGAGGACAAATCATTGTCACAACTGATGAGCCCGCGCTGACATGGCTGCATCACCAGAGTCCACAGGTGACATCCGGGTCACTCTGGGAGCTGTACGTTCCGTGGGTTTGGACAAATGCACGGTGACACGTGTCCATCATTATAGCATCTCATAGAGCAGATCACGGCCCTCAACCCCTGGTCTGCCACTGTCCCCACAGTGTCACCTTCTCCGGGGTGTTGCAGGGTCAGACTCACACAGCGTGTGGCCTTTCAGACTGGCTCCTTCACTTAATCGTTTGCATTTAAGTTTCCTCCACGTCTGTTCATGGCTGACACCTCATTTCTTTTCAGCCGAATGGCATCCCCCTGTCTGTGGGGACCACCGTGTCTTTACCCGTCACCTACTGCAGGACGTCTCGGTTGCTTCCGAGTTGTGGCAATTCTGAGTAAAGCGGCTGCAAAGCTCCACATGTAGGTGTTCATGAGAACATAGCTTTAACTCAGGAACTTGTTTTCCCGAGTCCCCCCTCATCCAGCACAGTTGCCGGACCCTGTAAGACAGGTTTGGTTTTATGAGAAACCATCCCACCGTCCCCCTAGCCAGCTGCCCCGTGCGCGGTCCCACCAGCGGCGAGACACCTCCTGTTCCGTGTTCTCCATGAATTGGGTGGTGCCCGTGCTTTGGATGTGGTCATTTGAGCAGGTGTCTAGTGGTACTGGTTCTGGTTGGATGTGTCATTTGTGCATCCGGATTTCCCATATAAAGCACACGCCATACACGGTGAGTCTTGAGTCCCACATTTGGTAGCATTTTCTAACTTCTCTGGGCCATGAGAAGCCACCCTGACCTTGACCTTTATTAGGCAAGAGAGCATCATGGCTACCAAGGGCATCACGAGCGCTCGAGGTTTCAAAGCCGTGGGCTGGGCTGAAGGGAAATGATGTTTCCAGTGAGATGGGCAGAGCCTGAAAAGTGCTCCGGGAAGCAGGACAGGGACCGTGATTCCACAGTGGGTCTTGTTTCCCGGTGGCTCTGGGCTCACAGGACGTGCGGCTGGGCAGCACTATAACTGACTGCGGACCGTGGGGACCTGCCTCGGGGACCAGAGACCCCGCATCATGCCGATGATTTCAGTCTGGAGACAGGGCGGGAGCTCCCTCCCTTGGACGGTGCCGGCGGCAGCGGGTGCCCCTGCGTCCTCAGAGCCTCCTCCCGGCCCCCGTCCGTCCCCTCGCGACCGTGGTCCGAGATGCTGCTGCTCCGTGTTCTCAGCTTCCCGTGGCCCATCGGGTTTTAACATCTGTGCGGGGGGAGAACCTCGAGGGGGAGAGGATGGGTGCAGGGCAGCACAGGGCTCCTCACGGGACACTCAGCGCGTCCCCAGACCCTGCACTAGAGAGTGGCTTTCCGTGGTGACCGAGATGGACATGGCGGGTGTGCACCAGTCCTTGCACGCATGTCACTCTCAACTTCAGAATTCTTCTAACGCTGGTGGGGTCACCCGCTCTACAGGTGCAGGCACAAGTGTCAGAGCTTAAAGGATTCGCCCCAGATCAGATGATTGAACAACCTCAGAACGTCTGGCCTCCAAGAGCCATCAACGCTGAGGTGCCAGTCCCAGCGAAAATAATAATCTGTGTCCTCGTCTTGGAAACTGGAAGCGGCAAGTTGGTATTTAACTTACATTGTAGAGAGAGGTCATGTGGAGTATTTCTGGCATCTCTATCAATCATAAGAGTAAATACTGTTTCCTTCCTCCATTCTCCACAGACTATAAATTGTCTTAAAATATCAAGCTATCTCAGCAAAAGCAAATAGAAAGGGGCATTTCTTTCAAACAGGGAAAATGTCTAAAATATAATGTCTGTGTAAGTGGACACTCCGAATGCCTCCTGTGCGAGTCCAGGGGAGGGGTGACCCTCCCTCTCTCCACTCCCAGCCCCTGTTACAGAGCCAAGAAAATGCCCTTCATCCCGGGAAGGCAGACAGATTCTCTCCGTTTGCTGAGATTTTGGAGGTGCCCCGACCTCTGTCCCCTGAGCCTGCCCTGGGTGACTATGGAGAAGCAGGTCTCCCACTCAGGAGACAGGTCACTGGTGGGCTGAGTGGCTTTGACTGGAGGCTTCCCTTGTGCTGAGTGGGGGTCACCCCATTTCCTCCACCGGACAAGCCTCCATGCCAGCCGCCAGGAGCCAGGCTCATAGTAGAAACTCAATAAATGCTCCCTGTCTCCTTCCCCCTGGCAGGAGTGGCAACTCTGATGGGAAGTGTGAACTGTCGCTGCCACCTAGTGGCGGTGTCCAGAAATGCAGCCACTGAGTCCCAGACGGAAGAGGCCACCCTTGGAGGGCATCCCATCCAGGGTAGCCCTGGGGCTGAAGCCCCTGGGTCTGGGGGCGCCCACTGATTCCCACGGTTACCTGCCCCTTCGGCATCTAGAAGTTGGCCTGGGGAGGTGTTCAGAATTACTGAGCCCTGTGAGGACTGCGTGGGTCCAGGCAGGGGAGTGCCCAGTCCATGAGGCTGTGAATTCTGTTTTCTCGGGCTGATTCCCAGTCTCACCTTGGACTGCAAACCATTCGTGTCAGGGAAGACTGGCCCTTCAATCAGAAAGCTCGTCCGTGTGGCTGAACTTCCTCCCGGTGCCGCCTAGCCAGAGTCTGCTGTCTTCCTGAGTCCCCTCCCCAAACTTCCCTGACACGCAGCTGAACGGCTCTCACTGCGTAAACGAGCCCCACTTTGCAATAAAGCATTCAGAGAAGGCCTGTCTGCCATTCAGCGCCCAGCGGCCCCCTCGCTCCGCTCTGTGCACCTCGTTAAGAGTGGGTCCTGCAGTGCACAAGTGGACGGCGCAGGGAAGCTTTCAGAGTCTCCCGTCTGCTCATCCAGCCGTGTGCGGTGCCCATGGGCTTTGCATTTTGTCATCACCCAGGTCACGCCCACCTATCCTACGGCCCGAAGTGGTGGCTTCTGAAGAAGGGGTGAAATGGAAGAGGCGGGGCCTGCGGACAGGCCAGACACGGTCAGCGATGAAGAATCGCAACCTTTTGTGCCAATACCTCTGGACTAAGGTGACCTGGGGCACCGAGGGTGCAGTCCTTACAACGAAAGTGGCTTATCAGGTCTTTACGCCGGAATCCTAGTTGCCCTGTTCTCCGTGTGTCGTGCGTAAAGAACATGTGTGTGCCGGCACCAGCTTGGCGACACTGGCAACACTTCTTCCCTGTAAACCACAGTCCTCACACGGGCGACGGCGCCGATGGCTTTAAGCAGCGATTGGAATCCCAAAGAGAGTGATGCTATGTTGAGAAAAACATAAACAAACAAACAAAAACACAAAAGCAAGAAACGAACAAACGAAAAGTTGCACTGGTGGAAAGGCTCAGAAAGCCAGCTGCTTAGTAGGCAGAAGGTACGGTCCAGAAAGGGCGAAACCTTACTGATTCGCACAGCAAATGCTGTGAGCGGGAGCGGGAATTCCAGGACAATGTGAGCGACCCCGGGGGCTCTGCACCCCCCGCAGAGGCCGGTCAACACAACGGGGACAGGGCATGTGGCACCGAGGGAGGTTCTACACTCAGCCGAACCACACCTTGGCAGCAAGCCAGTACAGTCACCGGTCTCAGTGCCTGCGTAAAGGGCGGTGACATTCAACACCTGTCTCCCGTAAACAGGTGTTTTCACTCAGCAACGGCCCAGACGGTGGGGGGTCTGTGTCCACGCCCAGAAGCCAAAGGTCTGCCCAGGAGAAACCGTGCTGGCATCCGCCAGACGGAGGACTTGCCGCCCCGAGTAAAGGAAGTGCCAACGTCACCACGACGCACTGGCCTCTTCACAGAGAGGTGCCGTGGCGACACGCTTTCAGGCGACGCTGCGGAATGGAGTCACGTGATAAAGCGCAGACTCTGGACACCTGGACAGAGCACGTCACAAGAGGAGCAAGACCTGCCGCAATGAACAGTGGTGCCCCTCGGCTCGGGGCTCGCTGTGCCAGGCCCCCCGGAGAGAGAATTCGACAGTGTTGAATTGAACAGGAAATTGCACGTTTGGAAATGCCATGTCGCAAAAGACAGTTCTGAAATGTGTCCAGCGCTGCCTGAGCTTAGGAAAAGTCGATGCAGACTGAACGGTGTTTCTCCCTGGGACACAGGGAAGGGGGCTCGGAGCCAGGCCTGGCCAGAGTGAGCCTGGGCCCCAGGGACAGGGAGGGACAGGAGAGCACTTCGGAGCAGTGTGCGTCACCCGGCGTGGCTGCCCGTCCTCCGCCCTGCCGCCCAGCAAGGTTTCTCGGCAGGAGCCACACGGAGCTCCCAGGCCTTTCTGCAGACGTCACCAGGGTGTGTCACAGCCTGCAGGTGGCCCCGCGGCTGAGCCGAGTGCTCCTCAGTGCGCCTCCCCTGAGGGCGGGGGCGGGGCGGAGGGCTCTGGGGGCAGGAAGGGGCAGGTATGTGGGTGCCCATGAACCCGGTTACAGGAGCCCCAGTTTGAAAGCCCCATGTCTGAAGGAACTTATTAAAAGCTCACTGCACTGAAGATTTTACATAATTGTGGCTCATTTTCTTAAATCCCACATCAAGATAAACTTGTTTTACATATAAATGTAAAATACATGTGTGTGTCTATATACATTTGCTTCTGATAACTTTTAATTCAAATGTGAGGTTTTTTAAATGTGCCAGTCAGGATCTGAATCTTCTCTTCATTTCTGACATTGATTATCCACATGCACATGCATGTGTGTGTATGTGTGTGTGTGTACATACACACTTATTTGTAAGACAACTTCTTTGTCAGACCTTCTGACAGTCAAGCATCGTGATCGTGCTGTGTGGCAAGTCGGTCCAACGAGATAAAAATGTGTTCATAAAGCGAATACAGGAAAGGGTCGTGTTTTCCTGATGTGAAATGGAAAACGCTGAAGCAGGCGATCTGCGTCCTGGCCAAGGACGAACCTTGTAAATGTGTGTGCGGTTGACACACGTGTGCCCCGGATACCTCAGTCCCGCTCCTCCCGGTTACACATGGTCCCGTGTAAGACCCCTCCCCGCGGCCGCGGCTGCGGGCCCTGGCGCGGCTCAGACTCGCGCGCCCTTGATGGGCACGCAGACACGGAGCGTTTAACTGGGGACACTTTCGTTCGTCGAGTTGCAATTCAGAAGTGACCCTGGGGGAGACACCGTGGGTTCGGTCCTTCAGCAGCATGCGTCCAGGGAAGTGCAAGGCTGTTTCTCAGCAATGGGAGATTCCGAGTACAAACAGGGAATGTGAAGCCTCCTCGGGAACTTTAAGGGAGCGACTGGAACAGTGTGGGGGGTGGGGCACGGCCTCCTGGGAGTGGGACGGCACAAGGGCCACCTCCACGGCCGGCATCGTTAGAAGACGGGTGTGACCGAGCCTCCCGCTCCTCCCTCGGGGTATTCAGTGCGCAGTGTGGCTGCTCTGCTGACCACAAAGCCCCCGGGGGTTGAAACCTGTGGGCCCCGGGTCCCCCCGGGCCGGTGGGCACTGCTAACTGCTGTCTTCACTGGGCCCCTGGAAACGATCGCCACGTCGTTACCACAGACTTTCAAATCTGCCAGTCACAGCGGCAGTTGGAGATGGCGGGGACAGCAGAGCACGCTTCGTGGTGCGGGTGCCGGCAGAAACGCAGGCCCCCTGAAGGCGCCAGTGCAACACCCTGGGGACCCCACAGTTGCAAGGGGGTAACCGCAGCGCAGCCGGCAGCGAAGTCGGTCCGCGGACCCCGCAGCATCAAGCAACACACAAGCCGGCACCCGAGAGAGGAGGCCGTGGACATTCTCGGCCCCAGAAATCAATCTGTGACTGTGAGAGACGAAGGGTGTCGAGGAAATTCGCTGCGGTGACCATTCCACAGCACGGACACACGCACATGCATCAAATCGCTGTGTTGCACACCTCGAACGAACACAGTGCGACACGTCGATGACGTCACAATGAGACCACAAGGAAGGGACGGACGTGACGTCACTCGTCACTCACGAGGAGGCGGCCCCACGGAGGGAGCTCACTTCGTCACCGAATTCTAGACAGGCGGGAAAGCCCACAGGCGTTCCACACCACGAGCAGCCCTCCCCGCCTCGTTCAAAGGCTGTGACGACCCACTTGCCGACCGCCCCCCCCCCCCGCCTTACCTTGTCGGGGTCGGCGGCGGTGATGACCCACACGCAGTGCGCGTTGTCCTCGTACTGCACCGGGTAGTTGGGGGAGGTGATGACGCCGCTGGGCCCGCGCAGGTTGGAGCCGCAGGTCCGTGCTGCAAAGACAAGGACACGTCGTTTTCCACGCATCCGTCTGCACCACGAAGGCAGGCGTGCCTGCGGACCCCACGCACTGTCCGCCCCCCATGGGGGACAGCGGGCTCGGGCTCAGGGCTTGGTTTGTGCTCGCCACGTGGCGCCAGAACTTTCCATCCTGATACCTCTGTCGAGGCGGGACCGCCAGCAGGGGCCTGGCGGTTGACAGCACCGAGGACAGTGTCACCTCAGTGTGACCTCGTCGCGCCCGCTCTGATGCAGATACAGTGCGTGCACACCTGTGGCACTGGGATGCCTGGGGGAGCGTGGAAGCGCAGTGTGGAGAGACTCAAGAGACTGGGGTCAGCGCACCAGCCCGGCCACACCGCACTTGACCTTGGTTAGCACGTCCGGCCCCCAGCTCCGCCCCGTCCACTTCTGTGAGCCACGGGGACAGGCGGCCCTCCAGGCCCCCCTCCAGCCGCAGAGTCCCTGCTGCAATGAACTGTCCCGGCTGCCCCACAGCACACGGAGCTTCACACACACGCGACAGTTTAGAGAAAGGAAATAGAAACAGTGACTCTGAAGGGGAAACAGACGCCTAACATTCGAAGACCAAGCAAACCAGAGGAAGGACAGAGCCCGGGGCTCTGACCAACCTTGGAGTGGATCTCACCTCACCTCACCTTAAGGAAGAGGGGCCCTGTTCCTTCAAATCAGTAACAATGTTTAGAAATCAGATGTCAGCCCGAACCCCAGTTTTAACACGAAAACTTAACTGAGTTTGAGAAAATAAGAAACGCGTCTCCCAGGTAAGCACTGACCTACGAGGAGCTCTGGGGCCTTCTCCTGAGACAGGGTGTCAGGCAAATCGATGAAGCCAGGCCCCGCCCCGGGGAAGGAGTCTTCCTCCTCACGGCCCCTCCCCCCTCCCCTTGCCAGCTGAGCACCCACTGCTGGTCACGGGCGGTCCTGGGAGGTTCAGCAGCAAGCCAAGCAGCCAGCACCTGCCCTCCAGGGCCCTGCGGGGGGCAGGGCCTGGGGAAGCCGTGGGAGGAGCCGGCGCTGCCAGCTGCCCCCACAAAGGACGTTTCTCTGACCCCTTTAGAGCAACTCACCAAGGTACAGAGTACGCCCATTCGCATGGCACTCATTTACTGCCTTGTGATTATTAACTCACAGACCCACCCTCCTGTGAGCTGTGAATTCCCGGCCTCGGGGCTGCGCCCGCCCTCGCTGACCTGCCGCCCTGGGCACCGGCGTGGCGCCCACAGCTGCTGACCTACGAGAACGGGAGAGTCCCTGAGACGACCACGCCATGGCTGGGCACCTGCCCGCCTCGAACACGATGTGCTGAAAACGAACCTGCGACACGTTAACTAACAGAAACCCAGAAAAGCGAGTTTAAAGCCCTGGCATTTACTTTCCTAGCAAATGGTTCTTAAATAAAGATGGATCGAAGATGCTCTGCCTCTCAAAGCTCGGTGGGCACTCATCGCAGGCAAGGTCATTCGGCAAAGTGCACACAGCCCTGGACATGTCCGACACTCTCGCGGCTCGCCCGCTAATGGGTCTGTTTTTAGAAACGTCTCCAAGAGGGTCATGAACTTCAGATGGAACGGTTTCCAAGAGCGCTCGGGCATTAACGGCATTCATTAGGAAATCTTAGAGGAAAAGTTTGCATCGACGCTATTGGAGTTGCAATATCTTCATATCACATGTTTGGACTTCGTCACGTTCCAAATGGGGCGGCTGAGGTTGTGCACCATACAGTTTCACTCAAAGATATGTGCTGGCTGAATTTGAATCGACCGTGTCGAAGCGCTGTTCTAAGTTCCCCCGAACTTGGAGGAGGGCCTGCAGTCAGGACTGAAGTGGCTCCAATTCCCGGTGACCCTCTGTGCTCCTGCGGCCATTGGCCAGCTGCCACCCTGCTGGGACCTCACTGGACCTGACGCCCCTCCCACGGCCTGTGTTCCCTGGTGGTTGGCTCTGTGGCATGACCTCTGGCTGGACGGACTGAAGTGGGCTCCCAGCTCTCCCTGAGATCCCTCTCACCCGTGGCTCAGGGACCTGTGACGTCCAGCGGGGTGACTGTCAGTAACTCCATCACAGCCAGCCTGCAGGGCTGCCCTGGTGTATGCACACACAGCATTGCACTTCACATAAAGCTATGAATCCAGTCCCTTCTGAGATACTTCTCACCTGATGTCATCAAAATAATTCTTAAAAGTTTTTCTTTCTTCTTCTTTTCAAATGTTTTATTTATTTATTTTTAGAGAGAGGGAAATGGAGGGGATAAAAGAGGGAGAGAAGCATAAATATGTGGTTGCCTCTCATGCACCCCCTACTGGGGATCTGGTCTACAACCCAGGCATGTGCCCTGACTGGGAATTGAACCAGTGACTCTTTGGTTGGAAGGCTGGTGCTTAGTCCATTGAGCCACACCAGCCAGGGCTCTTTCTTCGTATGAATATATCTCTGCCTTTACAATACAATTTTCTAATATATTAAAAATTTTAACTCTTGTTACCAGCACTCTTGGTAATCAAGCTGCTGAAAGGAAGTATGCGGACACGTGGGGGAAGGAAGGTCTCCCTGCGTCGTTGGCTTGGGCAGCCTCACCAGTTAGAACGAGCCTGGTGTGGGGTAAATTCCTGCACAAGTGCGTGCGGTTTTTGAATGGGCGCAGCAACTTTACATAATGTGATCTAACTACATGGACTGGACTTAAACCTCCTTCTTAGAACCTGTTGAAATCTTTAGCTGGTGCCTCCGTCCATCTTTGCCCTTCTGAATCGCCCCCACGCTTCTTTGTCCTCTCCTCTCAGGGCTCCGATTGTGGCCCATTAGGGGCCACCTTCTGCTATCAAGGCCTTCCTCCTGCCCACTGAGAGTTCTCCGGCTGGCCACTGGCCACTGCTCACACTCCAGTCATGTGTGCGTGATCTCTGTCGAACAGCCTGTGCCCTGAGCGGCGGCTGAGTTAGTCTCCGCATCCACAGGCTGGCTTCGGCCAGGCGGCTCATTACCCTCTGCAGCTCCCTCGGCTCAGCCTGTCCCCTGGGGTTCCCTTCCAGGCCAAGCTTCGGGGGCGGGGCGGGCTAGCGCAAACTGCCCCTCGTCTGAGCGTGTGCGAGGGGAGGGAAAGGCTGCGCCGAAGTGCTTCCTCTGTCGCACCTGCCAGCGCCTGCCTCCATCAGCTTCAACACCCGCAGGCGATGTTGTCATGGCCACTCCATGCTAAATGGCTTCCAAGTTCAGTGTCGGGAAGAACAGGAGCCAAGGAGAACGCAGAACCGCCCAAGAGAGGAGAGAGGAACCAAGACCCCCGTCCACTGACAGGCCTGTGGTGAGTGAGGTGCACGGACCGAAGCTCAGGGAGGGGCCGAAGCGGGTGGGGGTCTCTGCCCTCAGATCATGTTCGAGACTCTGGGGAGGGAGAAGCTGCCCTGAGACAGGAAGAAAGAGCGGCTGGAGAGGGACTCGGGGCAATCCTTCCAGACCCTTCTAAAGAAGGAGAATGGTTGGTGCCCGTTTATCAACAAGCATACCTATGCTGCTTTGCCGGCCCCCTCTGTGCTATGATCGGCCATGAACACGTGTTCTGGATTCACGGACGAGGCAGGAAGGACTGACATGGAAGTCGGGCACCTGAGGGTTTACCCCGCGCCGGCTCTTCCCCGCTCCGGACTCCGTGCTGGTCCCTCCTGCCCTCACACCACCTAGGACTTCCCAGACCTTCCAGTGAACCTGTTCTGATGATGACCGAGCAATTTCACAGGGTCCTCGGAGGTCAAGGGGCTTCTTCCCGACAGCTAGCTTCTGGATGAAGCACGTGTTCAGTGAGTCCATAAAGTAGTCAACTGACCGACACGGCCAACTGCCAGTGCGCTAGTGCTGACCCAGTTTGTGCAGCGAGATGCGGACATATTCCCGCAATGGGAACACGGGCCTGTTTATACATATCACACTCAGTGAACTATGGGCCGCTCCCTTCTCAAGACCATTTTGGAAATTTATAACATCTAGTACAAAGTAACGTATACTTAGATGCTTAATAATGCTTAATAAATGGTCTTGGGTAATAACTGTGACTTAATGTTCAGCTAATATTACTCATGTGACAGGGTGCTAAATTTGTAAGTGGAAAATTTAGTTATATTTTCTATGTTTTAAAACTGAGATGAGAATCTACAAAATGCTAATTGGAAATACAATAAATCAAGAGGGGGAGTATAAAGCATCAGGGAACTAAGGGATTTTCAATGCCAATATACGCCATTTCTCTACATCTAATGAATAAATACTCTAAGTACAAAACATATCCATCTCACCAAATTTGTCTTATTAATAGGAAGTAATCATTTATCTATTTATGTAAACTCATTTCCAGGAATCTTTACTCTTCTAATATAACTATTTAATCAAATAACATATTCTAATTGACTAAGTTTAAATTAATAGGGTATCGAAACTTGCCTCTGAGCTTTCTTTCAAGAAAATCCATAATTGTGCCGCATGATCCACTCCTTGCGTGTTTCGAGAAGCAAGTCTTTCCGCCGGCCACAGACGTCACGTCCCAGCCCACGGCGTCACCCGGAGGGGTGCGGGGAGCTGGCTTACGCGGGGGGCTTGCTGTCCTCAGGCACGCCTGCGTCTCACCTGCGCCTCACCTGCGTCTCAGCTGCGTCTCAGCTGGCTCACGCAGTGACTCCATGTCTAATCGCAGGTGACGTCATCTCGAGCATCTCAGTTCATTCCGTCACTATACCAGTCACAGCTGCAACTGGGACTGCTGCAGGCATCACAGGGAAGTGTGCAAATCCCGCGCAAAGCCAGGGCCCGACGCACCACAGCACACGGGTTGAAGAAATATGCACTCGGGGCTTCCTAGGAGGTGGGCGCCGTGTGCCGCTTTAGGATCTACGGACGGAATACAGCTCAGCCCGCTGCGTTCCGCACGGGAGCACCTGCTGTCGGGAGAGCATTTCCGGGAGGGTAGGGAGCATCGGGAGGGGTCTGCAGGGGGCCTTCCCTGGAAGATGGGGTCCGGGAAGAACGGGGAGTCAGATGAGGTTGCAGGATGGGGAGCCACGTGGGCGTCTGGAGGAAAGTGTTCTGGGCAAGGAAGCCAAGTCGGAAACTTCCTCGGCCCGTTCTGGGCACGTAATCAGCACCGAATTAACTAGGTTTCAGGTCAGTTTATGTCAATGGGATTTGAAAGTAGTGTAACAACAAAAGCTTTATTATTTCCAATAATTTAGTAAATGTAGAGAGAAAAATATGTTTTTCTCCGTAGGGACTTCGAATAAAAAATATAAAGCCTTAGGAGTCCAGCAGCAACAACGGAATTTTTTTTCTGTACTAATGGAATTAAATAAAAGTTAAAACTGTGTACGTTTCTTTAAATCTCTGAGACGACAGCTTCACGGTACAGTAATTAGTACAGAAAATGTGATCTTCAAACTGGCTCCAGACCTTTAATCTGGTGGAATAAAGAGCCATCTTTCAGCTGTAAACCGTCTTGTCATTACTATTTAGAAAGCCATTCGGCACAGACAGGAACATGGATAGAAAAAACGAGCTGTAAAAGTCTCCGTCAGCGACAATTACGTAAAGTGTAACTTTGAGCGAAAGTGACTTGGAGCCCTAAGGTAATGATGACTTTATTCTGTGACCTTCAGGCTCTCGCCGGCTTCCGTGCACCCTCCGTGACAGCCGAGAGTGACGCCTCTGTCTGTGTCCTCTCAGCGTGGCAGGAAGCAAAGACAGGCATTCTGCAGATTAAAGCGCATCTGCATCGCGGGAAGTTTTAAACATAAGTCTCCCTAAATATTGATGGGATGGGATGCCAGCTCGATCATTTTACTTAAAAAATAAATAAATAAAGCGGCATTTTCTTCGTTTTTCTTTGCCTGTTTTAAAAATCTACTGCCGGTGAAAGCCACTTCACCCATTTCAAACAGCTCAGGGCGTTCTACCCTGTGAAAATCGGCATAGCTGTTTCCACAGCCCTAAACGAGGCAGGCATATTTTCAAACAAATTCACTGGGGTAATTACCGAGCTGTGACAGCCATTCATCTGTTTGCTAACAGGGAGGACAGGCCCCGTCCTCACAGCTAATTAGCTAATGGGAGCCTTGGCGACCGGCAGGGTGTCCGGCCGAGAAGGATCACGCACCTCGCCGCATCGATCGCACGCCGCCATCAGACATGCCTTCCGAGAGGCGGCACGGCGATCGCTCAGGACCAAGCGACCCGTCACGGAGACGGGACTTGCACATCAGTCCTGCCTTAATTCACGGATCGGGGATCGCGTCCTGTGGGCGATGCGCAGACAGAGGCGTTTTACCACATGTGATCAATGGCTGAATTAGAACGTGTGGCGGTGATGATCAATACGAGGGCTTTTTAAAGGCTCGGAATGAATCAGGCCGACCGCCACAGTGATGCTCTCCTCTCACTAAGCATCTATTGTGGTGAGAGTGCAGAGTGCAGCGTGAACTTGGAAAGTGCACGGGGCCCGTGGGACCCAGCGGCGGCTCAGTGACACGCCTGCCGTCGGTCTGGCGGAGCCTGGGACACGCCGTTGTTCCGTGTTATCCACTTCCCCCTGCATTTCAGATCTCCAAGGCTGTGTTTTTACAGAGACCGTGCTAAAAGCTTCATTTTTAGTGACTTTCCGGTCTTCTCTAATGAATGAATTAGTCATTAAAGCAAGGGGAGACACCATGCAAAGGCGGGGAACAAGAGTGGACTAGGGTTCCTCAGTGTGGTGATCCTGGAAGTCTCCGGTATTAATCACGTTCGCAGGGAGGGCGGCCAGCAGGACAGGTCGGGGCTGCCCGAGCCCGTCCCGTCCCCTCACACCTGCAAAGGTGTCAGCTGTTTCCCACGGAGAGGGAGGGCACTTGAGGGGGGGATGCCGAGCAGCCCACAGTGACCACAGAGCACTGGAAAGCCAGCTGGGCTGAGCTGAGAGAGACAGAGAGACTGGGAAGCACCGCCTTACACCCTTGACATTGACTGTGCATTAGAACGATGGTATTGGTGGAACATCGGGTTACACGAAATGCGTTATTGACGTTAACTTCACCTGCTTCTTTCTTCATCTGGCTGCTGGGGATTCCTGGCAGTGAGCTCCTCGCTGGGACCAGCCCCAGGGCCACGAACGCATCGGTCACTCGTCTCTGTCAGTAACGACACATGGTGACCACGTGGTGTCACACAGGACCTTGACCTTGCTGACCAGAGGCGGGGATGTGGCGGTTGGCTCTGAGGAAGGAGTCGCCCTCCCGTGAGGGGCCAGGCGCCTAGGAGGCGAGCCCGGGGCAGACGGGAAGGGCAGCGTGGAGGTGGAGGACAGGGCTCCTGCTTCACCGTGCTGCTCGCCGACACGCCTGGTCCAGCCTGGGACGCGGGACATCTGTGCACACACAGGTCTGGTTACTGTTTCATCCACACGGCTTACAACTAACTCCCTGCATTGCTACAGAAACGGGCAGGGACGAGGGAGGGTGCCCGCTCGCCTAGTGCCCTGGGTTCCCGGCTCCTGAGAGGCTGCGGACAGAGGACACGGGGACGCGGAGGGACTGTGGCAGTTACTCAAGGACCCTTCTGTCTCTGCGAGGGATGGCCACGCTCCCTGAAGTCTCCTCTTCTTCCAAGGAAACACGACCACCCAGAGGAAAAGGGACATTTCTGGGTCTCACACAAAAGTAGAAAGCCACTTCCACTGGGGTTAGGCTTCTCTTGGGTTTGATGTTTTGCCACCTAATTTTTATTGCCTGATTCTACACAGTTTATCTCAAACTCTTCTGTTAGGGAGACGTCAAGGCTTTTGTTTAAATGTTTTTGTCTAGCACTGTATTACTCCAAATATACTAAGAGAGTTGTATTTCTTCAAAACTGTAAAAACCATTATGGCTCCCCGGACACAATCAGATTTGACTGTGAAGGCGCGGAGTTTTGATAAATGCATCTCCTACGAGAACGCTGTCTTAGGAATCATTTCCAGCTATCGCTGCTCATTGTTTCAGAAGGTTGAGAGCAATAAACCGCAAGACGGCTTTATAAAGGATTAGTCCATGAAAACGAAGGGCCTCCGGTTGAAGCAGAGCAGGTGGCCACCAGCTGGGAGGGGATGGGAGCAGACGAAGACTCCAGCCCTGCTTTCAGGCAGGAAGGACGGACGGGTGTAGGAGGGCCCAGGGGACCCTGACCGAGCAGGCTGCACAGCAAAGACTCCGAAGGGGAGCTTTTCTCTTCCAAAACCTGATCGGGTAGGACAGGAACCCAGCGGAGCGGGAGGCAGAAGGTGGGTCCTCTAGTCCCCCTGAGAGCGAGAGTTTGGGGCACAGACACCATCCGGCGCCCCCACCGTGCTGCCCTCTGAGAGAGCGGCGCCCGAGGGTGTGCGACCTGGGCGAGGACTCAGGGCCGAGACACCGAGACGTGTGCTGAGTCTAAGGCGAGATGCAGGCCGGAAAGAGGGAGGTGCCGTGGATTAGAAAGAAAGAGAAGAATAAATAACACCCCACCCGCGGTTCCTGCATGTGACTCTGACCATTTAAACAGGCGCCTGTTCGCTGGTTCCGTCCCGTCCGCCTTTTAGAATGCTGGACCGGAAGCACAGGGAAAGCATCCCACAGTAAAAGGGCACCGTTTTCCTCAGGGAAGCAGAGCGCCGTGCCCGGGCCTTGTTCATAACACGAACACGGCATGTGGCACCACGTGGTGGGAGCACGCGCTGCCCCGCAGCCCCTTACAGACCTAATCATGCCCCACGTCTGGACCACACGACATACAAAGTGGACTAGTGGCAAAAAGCCACGGGGCCCAGCCACTCACATTGGCTTCCCTGGGGACCCCCACATTGCAGGATGCAGCCTCCCTGCCGCCCCCCTCCCCTGCCCTGCATTTGGAGCCCGTGGGTGCTGCACCTCACGAGCCACGCGTGGCCACAGGCAGGGGTCCGACGTGGAAAATCCTGCAACCCAGCGTTTCCACTGCAATAAAGCTAGCGATGCATTCGGCGACAACTCCGTTCCGGGAGATGTAACTGATGCTGTTTAACATGAAAACCTACGAGAGTCCATTCGCCCGAAAGCGGCTGAGGAACGAGAAGACTTCTTACCCACGAAACGTTTCCATTTATTCCTCCATCAATTTCGTGCTCCTTCATTCTTATCTCAGAACGACCAATTGGCATACGTTACTTTACGGCCAAAATGCAAAGCAAACTTGTCTTAGTGTTTCTTCGGATTTTGTTAATTTTTCCACCTTGAAACTGCACACGGCCTCCCGCTGGGCCCCCGAGGCCACTACAGTCCCCATGGAGGTGGCCGCGTGGTGTGTGGACAGGACAGCTTGGGGCTGGGTCTCCTCTGAAGAACAGGACGGTGTGACGTTTTGTTCCGCTGACGATGTCAGCGGTTAGTTTAGGACAATATATTGTCATGAAATATGAAGTTAGGATCCTGCTAACAAACCCTTCATCCCTGACACCACAGCCCTAGAATTAGCTTCACTCTCACGGAAGGTGACCATCGTCACCTCAGCAGGGACCTGGATTCGTGACATTCTCACACACGTGCAAACGTGTGCATGACCAGGGCAGAGAGAGGAAGGCCCTGAGTGTGTGTGTGTGTGTGTGTGCAAGTTTGAATGATGCGATTTGCTCATATCTTCTCTAAATTTTTAAAAATATTTAGTTCAATTGCTTTTTAGAGAGGGGGGGATGGAGGGATTAAAAGAGGGAGAAAGGCATCGATGTGAGAGAGAAACACCAATCAGTTTTCTCTCTTACGCGCCCCAACCAGGGACTGAACCCACAACCCAGGCATGTGCCCTGACCAGGAATCGAACCAGTGACCTTTTGTTTTGTGGGATGATGCCCAACCCCCTGAGCTACCCTGGTCAAGGTCAGGGCTCTTAATTTTAAAACCGCAAATCCCCTTGTAAATGTTTGCCTCCTCACAAGTTTCAAGAAAATATGTTTCTTGTACCCAGATCACCATGACCGAATTCTGCTCTGACTCCGTGCTGTTTCTGTGCCTGAACCTTGCCGAGTTTCAGGAAAACACGCGAACCCCGCAGAAGGCGAGAAGCCAGCAATGGCCCCCCCGCGCCATCCTCACCTCGGCAGATGGGCCGGTGGTCGCTCCAGGCGGCCAGCGTCTCCGTGACCCGCTGGCAAGTGATGCTCTTGGATCCCTGCAGCACGTAGCTGTCCTCACAGGAGAACTGGACGCTCGCACCGACCCTAAGCAATTACAGAAAAAAAACAGCTCCGATCAGTCACGACGACTTCTTAAAGATGTCACCACAGCGCTGCCACTGCGCCTTGCTCCCAGAGCAGTGTTAAACCCCAAGCCACGCAGTAGGGCTTCTTCACAGACCCACCCTGTGGTGTGGCGCAGGGTGCGGGTTCCAATTCTGCTCCGCGGCTTCACAGCTCAATAAATGCACGCGGACCTTCACGCGCCCTCGCTAAGATGCAGAACCTCACGAAGGAGCCCTGTGTGCTGTGGCTCAAGGGAGAAAATGTGAATAAACCGTGTGTCCTCAGGACAAAACATAGCTGGATGTCATTCATGCGAACAAATGTCTCGCAGAAACAAGGACTGAAAAAGTCCGGGATATGAAAAAGTCTCAGTGCCAGAGACACAGGAGCTGCATCATTCTCCTCTGAGGGATGAAAAGTATCAACATCATAAAAGCAAAGCCTGGGACAGCGGCTGCCAGGGCGGTGGGGGCGGGGAGGAAGTTAATAATGGACAGGCGTCAAGTCTAAGATGAGTGAGTCCCGGGATCTGCCGCACGCATGGTGCCTGCAGTCTACAAGAATGCGCGCAGAAAAACCTTTAAGAAGATAAATCTCATGTTAAGTGTTCTAACAGAATTGAAAAGAAAACACTTGCCCCAAACAAGAAGAAAAATCAAACACAATTCTCAGTAAAGAATCTGCGTTGCTATCACAAACATTAATTACTGCAGAAGAAGGCCAGCGATGTCCTGTTTCAGAAATGCATCTCACGGGAAGGCATCATTTGTTGCAGAAAAAGCACTCCGTCCAGCCCCGAGTGAGCACAGCCGCGGCTCTGGCTCCCCCGGGCTGCACCTGAGCGCCGAGGCTCCCGGCGAGGGGCAGCCACACAAGGTCGCTGCAGAGTCAAGTCTAACAGGTGCATGAGCGTCTGGGAGAGGCGCCCGGTGTGCCCGGCACACCCACCGCGCCCAGTGCCACTTCCAAGCCCGGCGTCTGCCGGGAGTCGAGTTGTGAATTATTAGTCGGACAAGCTAGTTGCTACAGCAGGAAATTCTACTTGCGTCTTCCGTTTGACAAGCCCTGAGGTTGGTGTTGACGAAAATGGGGGTGCGAGGCACCCTTTGGTGGAAACATCGCCCATGCCATCAATAAAGTCAATCAGAGATCAAAGACGGGAAAATGAAGACATGCTTCCCTGTCCTGCTTCCTGAGGAATTCTGTTCTGGAACGCGAGAGCGAATGCTACCCAGGGAGGCGGCCCGAGCGTCTCCCGCAGCCCTGGACGGCCTCCCTCTGTGGGCGGTGGGGGGAGCCGGCGAAGCCCTCGCGTCGGGGCACGAGGTGCAAACTTCCGGACTAAACCAAAGAAGCACTCAGCTTTACCGCCATGCAGGACGCCACAGCCTGTTGCTTTGCCTACTTCGGAGAACGTGGAGTACGCGTCGTGGTCCAAATGTGTCTGTGCAGGAAGCCGCTGCCACCAAGTCTCGGGACAGTGAGCATTCCTTAAAAGCAGTTCTGAGAAAAGCACCGCCCTCCTTGCTGTCGAAAGTGGGAAGCACAAAACCGAAACGCAGACACACTTCGTCCTGGTCAGTCACAGCGGTTCCCTAGCGCGGCTCTCCTTCATAGGCACGCCTTTTCATAATTCCTGCTGCTGTGATTTTCCTCACATGCCACATAGTGAAATAAATGTATAGTTTTGAAAACAACTATTATAGCTTTGTGTCCTCTCCGTGGGGCCCGATCTTCAGTTCTCTGTGCCTCCCTAAATCTCAGTTTTCACACTTCGTGTCACCCTTCCTGGGCCCCAGAGGGGCAGATGACATCCTGCAGCTTGGAGACAATGCAAACAACAAGGACAGGGAAGAGGGCCCTTGGCGCTCTGGAGGCAAGAGACCGAACGTGGCCATGGCTGATGGGGGGAGCTGCGGTCGGAGGGCAGGTCGGCATTTCTATGTCCCTTTTAAATGGGGGCCTGGTTTGCCATTCCCCGCGGGGTTGGATATGAGGAAGGACATTGGGGTCCCAGCTCCGCGTTTCCGTCACGGCAGCCTGTCATTCCCCAGCCACAACGGCGTGCGCCCCACTCCGGCGAACTCTGTCCCTGCCGCACCTGCTGCCCCGTGCAGCCGACCCAGCTCCCTCCCGCAGGTCCCCTTAGCAAACCGGTTCCGTTTGGAGATCGGAAGCTGTTTAATAGGAGCCTGCTCTAACGACTTGACCTCATTTCTGGCCATACAGCCTATCTTTGTCATTGAAAATAAGGGAATGCGTGGCGAGTTGGATTCGGAAGCCAACACAGGGTCCAACGACGGAACTGTGGTTGACCACGTCCTTCGAGATCCGTTTGAACGAACACCCCAAGGCTGTGTAGAGAGGCCACGGAACACATGTGGCCACACCGGGGGATGGCTGCTCGCTACATGTGTGGTCCCAGGACGGCGCGCACACATGCGCACACACTGGCAGGAGAAGCAGGCGCAGGGCTGCTTGTAGACTAGTGACCGCATCTAAGCGCACTTTCGTTTCTATATTCTATTGTGTGGCTTTATCATTTACATTTTAAAAAATCTTTACAAATCCTGCTAGTAACAACCTCTTAGTGTGATCGCGGGGTGGGAGACAGAGCCTCTGAAGTTATATCGATGACATTAGGGAGTTTAGTGCCATGTTCTGGAAAGTGCTCGCTCTAAAAGGAAAATTCCAAGAACAATTACTAGTACCTTCCCCTCGGCAAGCAAATTTGGAGCACCTCAGATTAATTTTACGTGGTGCCCTGTTGACGATTGCTAGTGTTTAGAAACTGGAAAAATTACAGAAAGCTGATTGTGTGTAAGACCAGACAGATGGCGTGCCAATCATCTTTACTCACTAAGTCGAACAGGTGAAGCAGCCTCCTCCTGTGACCGAGAGAGGACAGGGCCGGACAGAGAAACCGCGCTGCTCGCGGCTTCGGGGCTTCGCAGCTCACCGCTCACCTTGAACCTGCAGGAGTTCCCCAGGATTCCCGTCTGCTCGGTTGTCCCCCCACGGCCCAGAGGCCTTTCCAGGTGGGTGAACTGCGTCTAAATAGGTTTTTCCTAGAAAATGGCTATTAGGGCACTTACTGAAAATTGGAACGAAAAAAGCCCTGGGGTAATTAAAGACTGAAGAGGAGCCCCGGGGAGCAGGTGGGGGCCTGAGCGGTGACATGTCACTGTCCACCAGGAACAGGAGTCTCCTCGACGGTGCCCGCCCGGCTAGCTGGCAGCCCCGCCTCTCAGCTCAGCGAGCAGGGCTGGTCGACATCCAGCAAATCTGCTGAACCGTGAACCCCGCTGCCCGTTGCAGAGTTTTCCGGGACAGACAGATCAACGGACTGAGAGCAGGGAAGGTGACGGGTGGACAGAACCACAGATAACCTGCATCTTTGGTTTTCTGAGATCCAGTTCGAACAGCACACTTGGGGATTCACAAGTACAAAAGGAATCCGCATTATTTTCAGGCACCAAATGTGGGCATTTAAACATTTTTCATCCCTAGCCGGAAGGAGACATGCATTATACATTACTGTTTTTACTCTTAAGTGACAAACAGAAAAACACACAAAATTAGAGCCGGGGGCTGGAGAAGGAGGCCACCCGGACACTCGGGTCCCGGGAGCCGAGCTCCCCGATGAGGCGCGTGGTGGGTGACATGCCCTGACGCCTCTCACGGCCTCCAGCATGGGCTACTGTGCCACTCGATCCCCCCAAACGGGCAAGGACAAGCCAGCGACACAGCATGGACTCGGATCGCTGACTCAAACAACAGCTTGCTGGCACTGCCGGGCAGGGGCAGGGGGCAGAGACCCTCAGCCCCGGGGTGCAGGGCACCTTCCAGGGCCTCTCTGCGACAGCGGGCTTCTGCTGCAGAGTACGTGGTGCTGGAAAAACCTCGCGGACTCGCTGATAAAGAAATCCTCATCCCACTCAGAAAGGAACTTGGGTTTGTCACTGGGGGCCCCCATTGACCCAGACAGGTGTTCTCGATCGATGCGGCTGACAGGCGGCGAGGCCACATGCCGTGATCGTCCCCTCGCCGGGCGGCAGGTGCACTTGGCCCGCAGACAGAGCCACGGTCACCGAGACAACCGTGCAGCCAGGATGCCGATTGCCCTTTCTATGTTCACACGTCCCAGGTCATGCTTCCCTATTATGGGGAGAATTTCCAGACTCATCTCAAGGCTGCAGGCAATTTAGCACCAGGAAAAACGCATTAGGGCACCGAGGGAGCTCACTAGCCTAAGGAAGGAAAGGAAAGTACCATTTCCCATCATTTTTAGATACTGCGTGTTTACCGCAGCTCAACAAAGAACCCTAAGAGCAATCCGGAGGGGGCTGCGTCCAGGTGGGAGCCAGATCGGTGGCTCTGAAAGGCACTTCAAGTGACCAGCCGTCTCCCAATTGCGGTCCCTTCTCTGAAGCTTGGCGTTTAGAAAAATGTGTGAATTTTCCCGTGAAGAAATTTAATTTAAATCCTCTGAGTAGGTGACAAGTTCATGGGAACCTGCTACTTACAAAGAGGGAGGACTTCTTTGCCTGACAAAGTGGAAAAAGCATGCCCTCCTATTCACCACCCAGTGTAGTGCTTACAGTGGCCGCAGTGTGTCACACGAGGACACAGGACACCTTCGTGAAGGGACAGGCAGGCACGGCTGGGGTGTGGGGGGTTCTGGGGCAGTAGGAATGGAATCTGGGCTGGAGGGGCTGGTCCCCCCAGTGGCAGGGCTGTCCTCAGGCCCCTGTCCCCTCCTGACCATCGCCAGCTGCCTGGAGTTAGTGACCTTCTGGCATTTCTCCGACTGAGATTAGGAAGCCCCAGGCCAGCCTGAGACTCAGCCCGGAGGCACTTTATTGACCATTCCCTTCCTTCTGCAGCTTGCGGGAGAACCTGGGAGGGGCTGTGACAGGGAGGGAGGAAGGAAAGGGTGCACCCACAGCCTCCAGTGGGCTCCCCCCTCCACCCACGAGTGGGGGTGTCTGCAGCGCAGGGCGGACCAGCACCAGAGCTCCTGTGTGTGACAACCAGGCCTGCGGGTGCCAGGGAGCCAGCTGGGCACGGAGACGCCAGTGGCGCTCCCCACTGCCTTGAAGAAGGTGCGTGGCGGGCGCCCACGTCCTGGGCAGCACCGTGGACGGTAGGTCGGTCTCACTCCAACACAGACAACAGCGAAATCAAGACTAAGAGACAAGGAAGGAGTTTCAAACTCTCACAGACCTCAGAAATCCTGCCTTCTGCTTCTACTCGTCCCTTGACCGACAAGGGCAGCGGGAGACGAAGGGGCGGACTGTGTGACAAACGGACGTTGCTTTTCCATCAGTCCCTAAACCGACAAGACCTCGCGATACAGCGAGCTAATAAATTCATCACCCAGCTTTTGTATTTTTAACTAACAAATTAATGTATGCTTAAATAACAATGACTTATTCCCCTGGGAAATCATTTAATGGAGATTATTTTGACGAAGAATTAATTCACTATTCCAGCTGTTTGACAGAGTGGGAGAGAGAGGGAGAATCCTCATGAGGTCTGCGTGGCCGGCTCTTTACGAGACAGTTCGGCAGGAAAAACAAGGTGGGAAACCTTCGCAGCATGCCCTTCCTCTGTGAACAAGAAAATATGACGGCATTCTCACAGATGCAATGGCATTCTTTGAAAGAGCAGCAACCATGGGTGAATATTTTCCCCAGACTCCTCCGGTTTCTTAGTAACCATGAGTCTGCAGCAGAAGGCCACGTGCCCGCATCCTGGAAAGGGTGGGGACACGCGTGTGTCGGTCAGAACTTGCTTTCCAGCTCCACACCTGAGTGCATATCGTCAGCGGACTTCGGCGGTGCAGACGCACCTGCTGGGCTGAGGAAGGTCGGCCCCCTCCCCCCGACCTGCTGTCTTGGCTGCAGGGGGAAGGACAGAGGAGGTGCGGGCCCAGCCTCTCCCGGCCCCTGCAGTGCCAGGGGGCTGTGGACACCGTCACGTACAGGCCCAGAGTGGCGTCCAGAAACAAGGCGGCGCTGGAGTCTCTGTGACAGACAGTCCTCCGTCCCACTGGCATGGGACACAGCTGCGTCGTGGGTGCTGCAGTCCCTCTGTGGGTCATGTCGCTCCTGCGGCTCCGTCCCTCATGAGCCGGCATCTGACCTTCCCCGGCAATCTGTTCCTAAATCTGTGGTCTTAAGGAACATACTCTGTCTGTTAGGGAGTGGTCAGTGGTGAGGAAAACTGTCCCTCAGTGGATCTGAGTTCAACCAAGAAAGCTTTGCCTTTATATACAATTTTCATGGGTAATACTGAAGATAATATTTAGACTGTCTATGGAAAAAAGGAAGAAGAATAATGCTATAAATATAGTCAGATGAGGAATAGTTTTCCAACTTAATAAAGTGAAGTCTTTTCAAATAAAAACAGCACCCAATTACATATAATTACAGTGCTAGCTACAAATGAATTTTACCCACTCGTCTTGACAATGCTGGCCATTAGTTTGGATTCTATGTTAGGCATTTGTTTTGATTATAAGAACTTAGACAAAACGGAATTGCTTTTCATTAGAAAGCCTCAAAAAGAATTTAACCAATTAAGACTATCCTCGCTCTGCTTGAAACGCCAGCATTTGCAGTGAATTGATTATATGCCAGGCACATTCCTGCGTCATTTCAGGTAAGGGTCCCAGGTAGCTTCCCGTGGCTGCGACCTCCGGCTTCAGTGTGAACACACACGGTGCAGGCAGTCAAAACTCAGGCGTCACTCTCACACCTCTGCCGCCCACGGTCACCACGCCGCCCCAAACTCCCGGCAGGAGTGACACTGGGTTTTCATTTAGTTGCAATGAATCAAAAATCTGAAGAGCATTCTTTTTTCTTCACATGTTCTTTCTCCTTGTAACTCTAAGAGTCATCTTCATTCTGTGGAGAGTCAGCTCCTTTGTGGAGAGAGCCTCTTCTCAAAGCGGGGCCCACAGACCCTGTCAGAGGGGCGACGGTATTCTATCAACACTAAGAGGTTACGTGCTTTTCCCCACATGTTCCCATTCTCACTGATGGTGTAAAAGCAATGGTGAGCGAAGCTGACGTGACCTCACACATCCATGGTCATTGGTGCCACGCATCAGCAAGACAAAGAAAGAGAAGAAAAAAGCCAACCTCACTTCAATAAATTATTAAGTTTAGTAAATCTTGACCCTGGAATGTGGAATACATCTTTGGTGCACATTAAAACCATGTGTAAAAATGCTGAATGGTTTGCTGAATTAACTGTTTTATTTTCATGGACACCTTTTACTTGAAGAACTACTGACAAGCTATTATTGTTTAGAGTCAGATATGCTAAATAATGAGCAAATGACCCTTTTTATTAGAGAAACATAATGCAAAAAATTTGTAGCCAATGATAAAATTCAAGTTGTCTAGTAAAAACTGGCATTTTTGAAAATCTGTGACTGCCAGTAGGAAGCTGACAGCTTTGCGATCTTTAAAGCATTTTCTGATAAGCTGTAAGTGATAGTAACAAATACGATGTTGCTGATACCGTATTTCGAAATGTAGGAACATTTGAAAGAACTCATAACTCAACAAATCTTTACTTGCCAGTGACCCATCAATAATGCTACAAAAACCATGCACGTGTAAAGCATAATTCAAGACGGGAGCTAGATCAACATATTTTAGTGTAAGGAAACATGAAACATTTACTGTTATTATTTCATGTCCCACACTGCGGGTAACATTTAAGAAAATATCATTTGCTCATTTTTATGATAGTATTGAATAAGATTAAGCATAATTATTTGGAAAGGTCATTAAAGTATTCACTCTTTTTTCAACAGTATGTGAGGGCAGAATATTTCTGAAAAATATTTTAACCAAAAAAATGCAGCACAACAGATTGAGTGTGAAAGCAAATCTAAGAGTCCAGCTGCACTGTTACCGTAGTAACAACAATCAAAAGAAAGCTGGAGACGCTATGCTAATACAGGCAAAGTTGGTTTCAGAGCAAAGAATATTATGAGAATAAAAGGGCCACTTTATAGTTTTGAAGAGAGGAGTTTTTAAAAGAGACACAACAATATTAAACATGCATGTACCTAATAACATAGCTTCAAAATCCATGAAGCAAAAACTGATACAACCGCACTGAGGAATCCACAAATCCTCAATTGTTACAGAAGAGTCGCTACACCTGCCTCAAAAACGGAGTAAGTGACAAGAAAATTAGTCAGCACGTTGCATACTTGACCTGAGGGACATTTATGCAGCACTCCACCCCAAGAAGGCGAACGTTCTCTGCCAGGCACATGGGAGTTTTGCAAGATAAAGAATTTCTAGACCAGCAAACAATTATCAATACATTCCAAAGGATTAAGGTAATATAAAATACACTCTCTGAGCACAAAGATCCTTGGGAAATCCCTGGATATTTGGAAACTTTTAAGTAACCCATGGGTCAAAGAAGTAATCACAGGGAAAAAAATAGAATGCATTGTGAACTGCAAGAAAAGGAAAACATCAAACGTACGGAATGCAGTTAAAGCAGTTCTTGAGTGAAATTTATATCACCAAAAGCCCGCACTAGAAAAGTAAAAAGGACGGAGATCACAGTTTCAGTCTTAAGAGGTGAGAAAAAGAAGAGCAAATAATGCTCTTCTGGTCATGGTGACCAGAAGAAAGAAAATGAGGAAAGACCAGAGCTGAAGTCAACGCAACGCAAGTAAAGCTGACAGAAGGAGACCAGGGAAACCAAACGCAGGAGGGTTTTTTTGTTTGTTTGTTTGTTTGTTTTAGAAGATCAATTCAATGACATGCTCTAGTCAGACAGATCAAGTAACAGAGAAAACAGAAATTACCAATACCAGGAATTAGAACTGTGATATCGTTAATGATATAAAGGATGAGAAGAGAATAGTAAGAATAGCTTTATGCCAATAAATTTGACAACTTAAGGTTGAAAACCTTCTTGAAATGTGCAAACTCTCAAGCTCACGCAGGTAGAGATATATTACCTGAGTCGGCCTGTAAGTAGAAATGAAGGTGAGTTTGTAATTAAAAAACCTTCTCATAAGAAAATTTAATTACAGATGGCTTCCCTGGTTAATTTCCAAAATTTTTAAGGAAGAAATATTACTCTGATTCTATACAAACTCTCCTGGGCTATTTGGCCTGCTCCGTTTCCGACCTGGGCCGGTTCACCCCTCCTTAGGCAACCTGGTGGCCCCCCTCTCCCGGGAGGTCACCATATTGATGCCGAACTTAGTGCGGACACCCGATCGGCATAGCGCACTACAGCCCAGAACTCCTGGGCTCAAGTGATCCTCCTGCCTCAGCCTCCCGAGTAGCTGGGACTATAGGCGCGCGCCACCGCGCCTGGCTCTCCTGGGCTATTTGGAAGAGAGAATATTTCCCAATTAATTTTATGAGACCAGTACCACTCTGAGAGCAAAATCAGAGTTAGAGCGAAAGTCTATAGGCCAATATCTTCTATGAACATATATGCAAACAATCTAAAAAGCATCAAATTAAGTCCAACAGTATGTAAAACATACATCAAAACCAAATAAATTTTACCCCAGGATGCAAAGCCAGAAAACCTAGTAATTCATATTAATAAACTAGATGAACAAAAAGATCACATTAATTTATGTAGATAAGCTTTTGACAAAATTTTATATCCATTTCTGATTTAAAACTTCCAACAAGCCAAAAATAAAGGGGTACCCTCTCAAACTGAGTATAGGAATCTATGAAAAACTAGTATCAGTCTTAAAGATGGCAATAGGATGCGTCCCATCTAAGATCAGGAATGAGGCATGAGTGTCTTGCCACTTCTATCAGCCCTGTGATAATGGGCCCTGGTCAGTGTCTTCAGGCAAGGAAAGCAAATAAAGGACATTCAGATAGGAAAGATAAAATTAAAACTGCCTTTATTTGCACTTGACAGCATCATCCCGGGAGAAAATCTTATGAAATATACATCCCTCTTCCTTCTTGAAAATGCCACTATTTTCTACCAGTTATTAGCTCACTTCATAGGCTAACCTCTCAACACATATCTTTTTCTGTTTCTCTGTCTAAAAATGGTGAGCTTATAAGGAGGAAAAAAGTGCATTTCTTATTCCCCATTTGCTCTTTGATTGTGAAGCTTTCTCCTAATATGAGTTTCCATCTTTGAGTTATTTGGAAAACAGTTAAGCTTCTTGAGCGAACTGAAAGAAATGCGGAAATCCACAGAAACAGCACTATTACCACAGCCGCATTAATAATGGAGAAACTGGAAGGCAGTCTCTGGTTCATCGTGAGCCTCATAAAATGAATCATAACATTTCCTGAAATAAAATGTACTGTCCATTCCTCATTACAGAAGCTTATGTAATGAAATAATTATGAAGCTATAGTTAAATTTTTGCCCCATCTATTTTTTAAAACACTAACCAAAATATTTTAGATTATTGGAAATTAGCAAATTAAAACAGAAAAAAAAACCCCTCTGGAGACACATTTTGATCATATACATTTCAAGTTAAATGTTTAATTGTGGGTCACAGGGCGAAAGATAGTCTGGAGCACCTGGAAATTCTCAGCGCACATTTGAAATTCTAATAATGATGCAGCTGCATAATAATTGAGGAATTGTGTCTTCCCATCAAAAGGACAAGCAATTTGCACATGACACGCTCAGATTTCTTGCATGTTAGACAATGGCATGACCACCGGATCCTGCCTTCATCTCCTACCTGAAGTCGGACCCCGCTCTTCTCCCGAACTCTGGGGTCCCAGGGTCTGGGCACATGTCGGAGACCAGAGCGACGCCCCCTTGGCTCACTGCAACAGAACAGAGCAAAACATCATCACAATCCTGGGTCATCGCTGGGGAAATGCCCAGAGAACACATTTATATTAGGCAGGTTTGGTCCTTAAATTATTACGACCTAAAATGTGATTTAAGAATTAAGCCAGTTTGGCTCCACTTAACCACACCCTTATCCTTATCCCTGAGAAACAAAGACTCCTTATCTCATAAAAAGATTTCAATATTCTCTAGTTTGAATCCTTCTTCTGTGGAAGAGGTCAAAATTTGATTTGAAAAAATGGTATTTGCTCATTATGATCATCTTTATGGCAGGTTGCAATTAATAGCGTGATAAAAAAAGGAAGCTTCCCAGTGAAAACATCTAAGTTTATACAGAAGAAAGGCCTCCTTCTCTCCCTGTGGACGAACTGTGGATGTTAATGACCTATGAAGCCTGAGACAAGAGAGATTTTACAAAAATGACCCGTTCTATTTTAAACCTCGGACACGTTCCTCTTGGAGCTGAACGCAGCCCTGGTTTCCATGTGCAGAGGTGCTTATTTGTCTCCTGAAGCTGACCCACCAAGAGCCTCTCCTCCTGGCGGCATGGTGTCCGATCACCAGTCCCGTTGCGGGGGCTCATCTGCCATTCAGATGCACTGGCCACTCCATTTGTCCACCCCAGATGAGGACGGGGTGAAGAAAGCGTGGTCTCAGCCAGGATACAGACACGGGTCCCTGGGGGTGCTGTCGGATCTCCCTGCGCGGGATGGAGTCACAAGCCCAAAGCCGAGCAAGGTGTTAGAAAGACAGACAGAACGGCCTCAGCTCCACGTCATTTAAAACTCATGCAGCAGGTGGGGCAGCGGCATCAGCTGGGTGTCCGAGTGGGAATCTCCATGCCCTGGGACAGCAAGTTAACCACTGCAGACGAGAATGACCGTGCGGAGCCCTGGAGACCGCTCACAGGTCCAGGGCAGCGAAGTGAGGGCCCCGTGAGACAAGTCCACATTCACAAAGGTAGGACATGCCACAGATTTCTTGCTAGTCTTTGGATCACACCTTCCCCGACACGTCACAGTGCAGCCGGGAGGAAGCGGCCTACCCCTGGCTTTCTTCCCGGGGGCCGTAGGAGCTAGGTGCTGGCCTGCCTGTGGGCTGCCTGAGGGGCCGCTTCTGGGCTCAGCGAGGCGGGCGAAGCCATGGGTGCCAAGGTGGACCCAGATGCATTTAAAGTGTGCACAGCGACTGCAGCCACGGGCACCCCTGGGGCAAGGCACGGCAGGCGGAGGACTACAGCGGAACACCTAAGACCCGGAGGAAGGAGGCAGAGCAAGGCCTTCTGGGAGATGAAGATGTTGTAGAGCAACTGCGGGGGGAGGGGAGCACACACCCAGACTCGGGCAGGATGCTGGCCAGAAAGGCCCGGAGCAGCTCAGGAGTCCCTGTCTCAGGCTGGGCCCAGCCTGGGGGACCCACCCTTAGTGGAGGTGCTCCACGCCACTCCGCAGAGACGGGGAGGGGCTGCTGTGCCTTCCCAGTGCCCCATTTGTGGGACTTGTCACAAGGCATACCAGGAATAAGAAAGCGCGGCCTGGCCAGAGCACAAAATTAACCTCTAGGAACAGTCCCTGAAGAGACACATGCATCGGACCTGTGACACTAAGGTTTGAAACCACTCTCTCAAATATGAATTCAAGTACCTCATAGCTGAACACTCTTAAAATTCAAGGAAACATACAGATTTATAAACCCGAAGAGCTCAACAAACTCTCAGTAGGAAAACCCAAAGAGACCCACAATTGGCTATGAAATCAAAGACAAAGGCACAGGACCTTGAAGGCAGAAAGAGGAAAGAAATTCTTCACAAACAAGGGGTTCCCAGTAAAACCGTCAGTGGGTTGCTCAGCAAGAATCTCGTCGATTAGAAGACACTGGAGTGAGATCTTGAATTGTTGGAAGAAAAATGGTCTCAACTGAGCATTCTGCACCGAACAAAATGGTCCTTCAGAAATGAGGGAACATGCATTACTATAGACCAACGAAAGCTGAGTGATTCCGTTGCTATTTTACCTGCCCTGTAAGAAATACTGCAGGGACGCTACAGGTGGAAAGGAAAAAACACTCAGTAATAACTGAAAACCGTGTGAAAATACAACACTTAAAAATAAACACAGAAAGAAATAGAAGAAAATACTATTTTGTAAACTGGATTTGTAACTCCATATTTTTGTTTTCTGCCAGATTTACAGACAAGTGCATAAAAATCATTATTTAGGTTGACAGGATCGTGATAGAGATGTAATTTGTGACATCAATAGTATAAACTGCTGGGAAGGCTGCAAAGAAGAGTTTTTCTGTATGTGTAATCTCCATGGCAACCACAAAGAACACATCTATAGACTACACCCAGACAGAAATGAGGAGGATTGCAATGTGTGACTGCAAAAAACCAACTAAACACAGAGGAAGTTAGTACTGGTGGAAGTGAGGGACGAATAGCTGTAAGACATGCAGAAAACAAAGTGGTAAAAGTCAGGTGCTTTCTGATCTGTCATGTCTTTAAATGCACACGGAAGCTACTGTCTGCATGGGTGGGATCGTCCCCTCTGACATTCCCACGTTGACACCCTGCCCCTCGGTGCTCCAGAGTTCGGCTGCTTATGGGGTGGGCTCTTTGAAGAAGGAATGAAAGCAAAACAAGGTCATCAGAATGGACCCTGATGTGAGATGCCTGGCGTCCCTGCAAGGAGAGGAGATGGGAACACAGGCCCACACAGGGGGAAGATGGCCGGACGCAAGCCAAGGAGGGAGGCCTCAGAAGAACCAACCCTGCCAATGCCAAGCTCTTGAACCTCCAGCCTGCAGGACCGAGAAGGAATGAGTTCCTTTTGTTTAACCGCCTAGGCTGCCATAGTTTGGAGCAGCAGGGCCTGCAGACCGATACACTCCCCAGTGGAAAGACGCTGATTGGCAGAATGGATTTAAAAAGAAGAAGCAGGATACAAGCACATGTACCACCGCGTGCTGTTCACAGAGGACTCGCTTTATGTAGATCGAGGGGCACAAGAAGGCTGAAGGAGAGAGCAGCAAACGCACAGAGACGGAGCGTCTCACAGTGGCTGCCAGAAGCTGGGGACCAAGGCCGGGACTTCCTGTTCACACGTACAGAGACTCAGTCGGGGCTGTAAAAAATATTCTGGAGGAGGTGGTGGCGCTGGATTCCCAGTCGCGTGGATGCATTTGATGCCATAGAACTGGGTGTATAAAACAGCTTCTGTGGTAACTGTATATTACGTGGGTCTTACACTCTGTGTATTCCATCCAGCACGTCCTGCGTCTGTGACGCCCCCCCGCCCCGCAACCCCGCTTCCATCGAACTGACAACTCGGCAACGTTTTCCTCCAACCCCACAATTTCAATCTCTGCCATTTACCAGTCCATAGGCAGCAGTCTACTAACGTCTCCAAAATCCATCTAAACAGATCCTAGTTTTAATCACATCACCCCGATGCAGGTGTGACTCCCACCTGCTTTCCTTGCCATCGTTGGTCAGAAGTTTCCTGTATTCCGTCAGCACAGTGGTTACCACCGCGTCGAATGAAGACAGTGACTCCCAGGGGACTGGCCCGCCCTGTACCTGTCCGCAGCGGCCTACAGCAGGCAGCATGCTTCCTATTGCATAGTCTGCCATTGCAAACTTGTCCAAAACTCTCCGGAAAGGCTTCCTCACGCCTGCCTCCAACAGCCCCTTCTTCTGTATTCAAGCAGCAAACAGTAGTCAAAAGACATGAGAGAACTTGGAGGTATCCATCCAAGTCAGATGGAAATACTCTAGATCTTTGAAAGATAATGTCAAAGTGGCTTATTTATTAAAGAGAGGGCACGTGCTGGAATTCTGCGAGAGCACAGAACGAATCAGACAAGTCTGAGTGGCTCGCAGACAGCGGGAGAGGAGAGGAAAGTGAAGACGGTCTGAATGCAAAAACTACTCACAGACACAGACACTAGCGTGGCAGCTGCCAGGGGGGAGGGGGTGGGGGAGGAAGATGAGGCCTGGGGTGGGCCCACGGTGACGAAGGAGACTGGACTCGGGGTGGCGAACACAACACCATATACAGATGGTGTGTATAGAAGGCACACCTGGAACCTATACAATTGTATTAACCATTGTCACAGCAATACACTCAATAAAATTGTTTTGAATGTGGCTGATTTTCTGAAAGAGACGGGCTTTTAATGGGATGACAGGAAAAACAGTGACAAACACGTACAAGTGAACAATGAGCCCCGTAATCCCCACCCCCCTTATTCCATTCGCATCGTGAGCGGCTGATTTCCCTGGGAGCTGAAGCTGCAGGGTTGGGGGGCTTGGGGAGATCAACCTGTGCGGAGCGGGGTTCCCAGCGCCTCAGAGAAACTCGGCACAGGAGAGACATTACCGATTTTAATATCGCTTTAGCTCTAACTTTGTTGAATGATTTCTTTTCAAGTCTCAGAAGACACATGCTATAGATGTTAATAAATGTATTAAACTCTAGCCAAAACCCTGGAGCCCAGACTCAGCCCTGGAATGATTCGGTGGGCGGACCCGTCAGCTGTCATTGATGGACGCCAACCTGAGACAGAAAGTCACACCAGGGGATGAACTGACGCGAGTCGGCCGTAACGGGCTCCGAAATAGAATCGAAAATGGACACATTATAGTTTGTGTGCATATTTAAATGGCTTTTTCAAAGCATGTTGGCTCACAGCATCTCACTAGAGGCTCCCAGGACTTGCACCAGGTGTGCAGGGCAGGGGGCAACACGCTTCTCCCATCAGCTTTCCCGTCCCCCAAGGACGCGTCTCGTGAGTGGCAGTGAAAACCCAACAAGAATGTATTTGGAGCGAACTCTGCGGCTGGACGCGCGCTACAGCGAGGGCGTCACCAGGGTGAGGACGGGCGATGGCCACTGGGCATCTAACACACAAAATACGTGCTGATCGACTGTTTAAGTTACTAGTAAGGCTTCCAGGCAATGGTAGGCAGTTAGCTGTCGCGACTGTGAGGGTCAAGTTCACACAGGGTTTCCACCGTGTGGGGTCCGTGCCCCTCACCCCCTGCACTGGTCCACAGCCAACTCTACTTTTCTGCCAAAGGCAATTATGGGAAAACTAACTAGTGGAGACAAGGTTTCCGTTAGTAAAATAATCAGAGATAGTTAAAAATGAAGTACAAGGAAGAATTTATGTATTGATTTTAGAGAGATTCCACTTATTTATGCATTCTATGTGTCCTGACCAGGGAGACGTTATGTGTTAAAGCACTTTGTAAATTAAAGTGAGGCTTTAAAAAAAAAATATATATATATATATATATTCATTTCTTAATAATGAAACTCGTTTTATAATAAAAAAACAACACTAAGCATCAAGAAGTGAAAGAAAACAGTGTGTTTGCCTGTCTTCCGATCAGCCATATACATGGGAGCCACAGGTTCCAACCAGGAGGCTTCAGTTCAAATCCCATCCGGGTCGGTTCTGCTCGAAAAGATCGGATGGCCAGACCGCCCGCATGCACCGCCACCGGCCTCCGCTAAGCACCGGAGCTCCGCGTTGGCTTGACTGTTAAATCTTCTTGTAGGATGCCATTTTCTTGAATTAGAATTTAGTTTATATCCTTGGAAGAAAGAATCCAGCGTGAGCACCGTTTAAATAGACACGCTTTTTAGTGATGTTGCTCCTGTGATTTATTACTGCATGTTGTTGTTGTTGATAGTTAATGTTTTGGAGACCTGAAGACGTGTTTGGGCTACACCAGCTTTGGGAGTGCTTCCGATCACCTTGAACCTTCAGAGTGGTGGCGTGTTTTCTGCTGCGTGGGAGTGAGGAAGGGTGTCACACAGAAGCTTCCCGGCTGAAACCCCTCTGTAGCAACATCCCTGATCACTGACCTTAGCGGACAGAAGCCCCGCTGGGCATGTGGGCTGGGGAAGCTAGAAACTGCAGAGTTTCCTGCTGTATTCAGTGTGAGAGAAGTCAACTCTGATATTTTGTTCCTTCTGCATTTAACAAACTCCTATTTTGTTATTGTTTAAATATTTTGTTTATTTTATTTTTAGACAGAGGGGAAAGGAGGAAGAAAGAGAGGGAGAGAAACATCAAGGTGTGGTTGCTTCTCGAGTACCCCCTACTGGGGACCTGGCTTGCAACCCAGGCATGTGCCCTGACTGGGAATCGAACTGGTGACCCTTTGGTTCACAGGCCAGCGCTCATTCCATTGGAGCACACCAGCCAGGGCCAGACTTGTACTTCTTTACCGAAATGAAAAGCAGTGTAGTTTTCACCGCATTTCCTCTTTTAGATTTGCAAAGAGATTTTATTTCAGCAGGGCTGACTCATCTCCATACTCCTTCCTCGAACTCCAATACTGCAATGAAAAACTGATTTCAACGGCGTTTTGCTTTTATAGTAACACCCGCTTTTTTGTTTGCTTTTAGCTGTCATGGGATTATTTTGATTTAGAATATCACCTGGGAAATTTCTACACGCATGACAGCGTTTTTGCTACTTTTCTGTTTCTGCGGAGTATTTGCACAGCCTCGAGCAGTAGTTGGGTTTGATCCGGGAACGGTGTGCAAATATTTACAAATGTACAGAAATAGGCGGAACACGGGCTGTGGACATTTGAGCGATAAATTCTTATTAACCGGGCGACACAAGGGTCCCAGACCAGCAGCATATGCAGAAGTAAGTTGTCAGAAGCACATTGCTTTGATCTGCGTTGTTTTGGAACTCGATGGAACAGGAGGCTGGCTTTCGGAGGCGCAGCCCTGGTGGGAGGGGGGAATGGGCGGGGCTTCCACACGTCAGACTGAGCGCACCAGCGCATTGGACAATGGACGGGCTCTCTTCGCTCCCGGCGCACTTTGATTGGCTGACTTCTAAAACTGGAGAAATCCAATGCCTGCCATTCTCCTCGTGATCTCTGGGTTGTTCCCTCTCCAGTTCTACCGCCGTTAGTGTTACATCGAATCTCTCTTAACGTACAGGAATGTAGTTTTTGAAACAGATTTTAGCTTCCGAAGCATTTGGGCCAGGGGCCTGCTCCAGGAAGGGAGCTGTCGCCACTGATAACTGTCATGTAACGTGAACCAGGTGTGACAGACAAGGAGGACCCAGCAAGGCCCATGGGTCCCGGGGTCAACGGTAGCTCAGCCGCACGAACTGACCACACAACGGCTTCTCCATCTGTCTCCCTGGCGATGGCCCTCCTGCCCTTTGACCTCCCAAAGCCCAGCCCCCTTTCTCATCCACTGCAGTCCTCACAGGAGCCTTCACTGCCCAGGGGGTCCTCGGGGCTCTTGTGCTTAGGGAACCCCGCGTGCTCATAATATTTCCTCCTGTCCCTCGGTCTCATGTTGACTGGCTTATTAGTCCAGCCAGAAGGCCTTGGAAGGCGGAGGGAACTGCCTGGCCGCCCCCACACCGACAGCACTCTCACTGCCTGCGGGCCGTCATGGTCCAGGTACACTTAAATACCCCGAACGCGCTCACTGTTCAGCCTTGTCTTCCCTTTCACATTCCTCTTCTGAACTGTTTTTCTGCCAGAGAGAAAAACAAGTAGGTTTCTTTTGAGGCGATCATATTAGTAATTATCCTTCCAAAGCTCAATCACCACGGTGGCAAATGCTCGAAGAGGGAGCATTTTCTTTGTGTGCCTTCGAATTACACAGAGATGTGTGCTATTCACATAAAATGGAAAATAAGAACATGCTGCTCCAAAACCGGCATAATGACCTCTACAAAAACAACAGCGCCCCAGTTTTCACAGAGCTGGGAGCCTGGCCTCCTGCTGGGTGTCCAGGTTCACAGTCCCCTCTGAGTGGGCCCTGGGTGTGCACAGGCAGCGAGAGTCGCATCTGTGCCGACCCCTGGGTTCTCCACCCCCACCCCCCACCCTCCCCTAGAGGCAGCGTGGCCGGCCATCACCGGGGAGGAACCTGCCTGGGTGTCTTACAGCCTGGCACTCATGCTGGGTTCTGTTTGTGCAAATTTAAGGGCTCTGCACCTAGGACTCATGAGTAATTTTGAGGGTTGACTCAAGGATAACTCACAAGACACCTAATTATTCATGGTCTCCATCAGTCCAGCCAGCATGGGGCCAGGCCGATCTCTACGACCTTGCAGAGGTCGGAAATGTCCAGCCAATAACCTTCACTTATGATTTAAAAAATTGGAAGGGTCTCAGAGGCAATGTATAATATAATTGATTTCAGGAATACACACACACACACACACACAAATGTTTTATATTTACATTTAAATATCACATATTTAAATATTTTATTTGAAAGATAATATGCTCATATTTAAATTGTAAAACCTGGTTTGTCAATTCTTAGATTTAAAAATTAGGAGATATTGAGTACTAAATACCTACAGAAAGTTTCATTCTCATAAGAGTTTATAAGTGACTTCAGGTTCTTATATTTAGGTTAATTCTAATATAGTAAATATAAATGATATCAACATGTAGAATACACTTTATATATTTGTCACTTATGTCTGTAACAGATGTATCCATACATTATTAAATTACTATTAAAATTTACATTAAAAAACTATAAATATTCAAATAAGTATTTATTAATAACTATACCTTTGCTTATATGAAATAGTGTTAATATTAATAAGTTCATATTATTTTATATAAGTGATTTGTCTATCATATATATTTTATAGTGCATATTATACAATGCGTATTAGTATTTGTTTAATAAGAGAATGTTTAAACATTCTGGAAAAGGCAACAGTTTGCAGACAGGAAACAGGAGAAGCCATGTTTTACGCATAAAAACGCTGATTGTTAATCACTTGGGATTTCTTTAAAAATAGCTAATAAAAATGACTGCAACGGGTTGCAGGGCTGGGGGGCGGGAAGGGCGGTGAGTCTGCTCTGTGCCCGGCGTGAGGGTGGACGCATGTTACTGTGCATTTGTCCGAACCCGCAGAATGCACAGCACCCAGAGTGGCCCCAACAGGAACCGTGGACTCGGGGGGTCACTGATGTGTCAGTGCTGGTCCCACCTGGTGGGGGGGTCGGTAACGAGGGGGGCTGTGCTCGTGTGAGGACAGGGAGTACACGGGACTCCGTACCTTCCTCTCAGGGTCGTTGCAAACTGCTCTGAAAAACCATCTTTAAAGAAGTAGAAGAAAGAAAGAAGAAAGGGAAGGAAGAACAGCAGGAAGCGGGGACACTCGCAAGGGAAAGAGGAGGCGGAAGAGGGTGAGGGGGGGATGAGGAGAGGAGGGGACAGGGACAGCGTCCAGCCTTTGCTTGAAGTGCTTGAAACCCTCGGGGGATCGATGGGCCTCGCCTTCGGGAGGAGTCGGGGCAAAGCCGGAGCAGCCCGGGGTCAGAGTGGATGTGGGGTGACAGAGCATAGGCGAACCTGCTCATCCAGGGGAAGGGCTTGTACTTGAACCCTGGGGCCCCTGGCCGGGTCCGAGGCAAAGGACAGATGGTAAAGTCGCTTTTGGGATGGGGCTCTGAATGAGACACGCATCTCGCTTCTTTCTCAGTGTCCCTCCCTGTGAACACCCACCCGACACTCAGGCGTGTCCCCCCACTACACATGTGTGAGTGTTGTGATGTGTGGCCAGAGTGGGCAACTTGAGATGCAGCCTGCATAGGCAAATATATTATTTTGAAATATTTCGCTTGAATTTTAAATGATGCGTCTAGTTTTTGCTGTTTGAACACTACCTGCCATAAGGGTACGTTCAGCTGACATTTCCCTGTTTCCTTACAGAACCGAATGGCAGCTACGGGCGGAACGACAGCATCCGGGGTCCCGGGGCGATGCCTCTTGCCTTGAGAGGGTGGGCCACAGTTTTGATGAGGAAGAAAAAGAAACAGCAATGCAGGATAAAGAGGGAAATCAGGTATTATTAGAGGGTATGCACGCCAACTTAAATAGAAGGCATGTGTTAGAAAAATCACAGAAATTTAGTGCTGAAAAAAAATTACATAACACAGCCCAAGCTCTGTGTGTTTCAGTTCCGGGGACTGACGTCCAGAAAAGCGGAGCACCCTGCAAGGTGTGGTGGGTGGGGAGCGAGGGTGAGCAGGGGGGTGCCGGGCTGCTCCCCTCCTTGAGCCCCTGCTGCTCACGTGGAGTGGCCCCCGCACTCTGTCACCGCGGAGATGCAATGACAGTGCACACAGTATGCCCAGCATTGCTCGAAAAAGAGAATGTTACTACAAGAATTTGTTCCTCTCTTTTTTCTCCTGCAAACACCTTGAGCGAAATGATTTCAGCTGTGCTCTCTTGCAGCTCTGGTGTTCTGCGAGTCTGCGTCTGTGACCCCTGTCCTCAGGGAGGCGTCACGTGGCAAAGTCAGAACGCACAGGTTTCCTTCAGCAGAGGTCGGAGAGCGCCCGCGCCGGGCACAGACAGAGGGCAGGTGAGATGGTCTGGTCCTGACAGCCACACACACTTTCCAGGAAGGAGGGAAGGAATGCGTGCTTGCATTGTGTAAACAAAGGCTAGGAGATGTAAGGGAAGAACTGTCATCCCAAACCACAGGGTGTCTTGCACGGTGATGCAAACAAGCTGCAGGCAAGCACGCCGTTCCCCTGGAAGGAAGTGGGCTGGAGGTTTTGTGTCCAGCGCTGGTGACTGGTTTCCTGAGGCGCTATTGTGTGGTAGTTCAAAGCTGGCGAGAGGTGTTAACACGTTTCCTCCACAGACCACGCATTTTTATGCCTAAGAAGCAAACAACTCCCACATCCCAACACTGTTTTCCTGATAGGTTAGAACAGTCGGAATCACCATGGAAATAACAGCTGAAAACAGACATGGCCCCGTGATGGCGGCCACTTCCATTTGGGCCCTCAGCCTCCTTTCTGCCCGATGTGGGCTGATGCCCAGGACAGGAGGCTCAGGGTTAGCTCTTGGGGCGGCGGTGTTAACAAGAAGCTCTCCCCAAACAATAACCACCCCAATGACGCGTCTGGTCCCAACCGGAACAGGTGACAGGAGCAGAGGACAGAACACTGTCAGAGAGTGAAATGGAGAGGTGGGGAGCATCAGGGTCGGCGTGGGGGTCCGGGCGGGCCTCTAAGGGGAAATGCCACATCAGTGGGGACCTGAGGGGTGAGCAAACCGAAGGGCACAGTGAGCAGAGTGACCGACTTGGTCAACAGCAGAGTCAGGCTCCTCAGGAAGGAGAGAGATGGGAGCATTCCAACAACCTCCGAAAAGGGGGGCCAGGGCGCCCCCTCACTGCAGCTGAAGAGGAAGTAAAACCTAGCAGGGAACCGAGGAGAAGGCCCAGCTCATGTCAAACCGGACCCTGTGCCCGCCTACCGGGCAGCCGGAGAAGGGCCAACACAGGGGTGGACAGAGGACGAGCAGGTTCAGAGTCCAGACGCAGGCGGTGGCTTGGCCAGGCGTGGAGGCCGGGCGACGGGGGGCAGTAGACGGGCCACATTGCCTGGGGGAGCAAGTGGGAAGCCTTTTGTGATCGGTTTGGTCCTAGTGGCCGAGGAACAGGGTGCCTCTGTCAGAGGCAGCTGAGACAGGGCACTCTCAGTCTCTGGTGGGGACATGCGAGGAGAGCAGATCAGACCGCAAGGCAAGCACCTGCCTTCAACCTGCCACACGGCAGGTGCGTGTGGGCAGCCTGGGCGACACGCCAGCTGCTCTGGGGACGCCCGCATCCAGATCAGAGACGTGATCGAGGACAGAAGCATGGGACTTGCCATCACACAAGTAATACTTAAAATCACAGACATCGAAGTGATCTAGGATGAGAGTCACTGTCCCGTCCCTGAAAGACCCGAGTACACTTCTAGGCTTGTGCTTCCTTGGGCTTGAAATGCCCTTCTGCCACCCCTTCCTGTCACTGCCCTTGTCTCAGCACACAGAGACCAATGTCACCTCCCAGAGCCTCCCCGGACACCCCGAATAAGAGAACCACCTCTGCCCACCCCGGTCTAGCACAGCGCTCTGTACTACTTTCCTCGTGGAACTTAACGCCGTCAGAAATCACGTTAGTTATTTATGGGGCTTGTCTCACACAAGGTAAGCCCCTTGGTGAATAGATTTTTCTGTGTTGTTTGCTGCTCTGCACAGGAGCCGGCACACAGTAGGGGAACGATATAGATTAGCTGGCGTCTGTTGTGAGACCCAGCGGGAGCCGTGCCGCAGCTGAGTCTGGAGCAGCTGGGACATTCTGAGGTCAAGGATAGGCGGGTAAAAGCACAAAGCCGGTGGGAGGGAGCAGGCGGGGAGGCCGTGCGCCGTGCCAGGCGACCGAGATAAGAGAATTTTTCAAGATGTAAAAAGTCGTGAGCGGCTTGAAAAGATGCTAAGAAGCTGAGTAAATAGATTAAAATGTAGCCCTTGGTTTGGCGATGCTGGAGGCCTCCGGCGGTGTCAGCGGGCTGCTTCCAGGTTGCATAATGAGAGACCGGAGCCCCTCCGGTGCGGGCGCACACACAGTTGCTCAAGGAGAATGTTCCGGGTACAGCTCTTGAGTAAATAAAGCACCTATCTGAAAGGATTTATTTTGAAGTGAATTGGGACTTTTCTGCCTAAGCCACTAACAAGTAAACAAATGACCTGAGATACTTAAACCATCTTTAAAGCCTGAATTTCCCAGCTCCGAAGACAGCCCGGCTTCATCCCTGGTGTCATTGGGACATGTCCTGAGACAGGGCTTTCCCTGCGCTTCCAACCAGCAGCCCAGTCGTGATGCTGAATCTATAACCTTGGGAAAATGACTGTTTTCTGTGCAGTTTGGCATGGTCATTTTTGTTATAATCAGGAGGAAATTTAGCAAGCTTTTAAAGTCCTCGCTAGAGAATACCAATAAAAAAGCAAACAGATATGGCAAGATCAAACATACTTAGGCAAAGGTTGAAAAAGACTGGGATTTCTCGTATTGGCTTTTAAGTTTGTGGTGGAATAGCCATTTTATTATGGAAACATGGGGACTCGGGTCACCATGCTGGCTGGGGAGTCCTGTCCTGTCCTCAGTGACAGCCCCTCCCTTGCTCTCTAACCCCTGGGGAGCTCGGCCTCTCGGACTCCATCCCGTTCCTGGTCCCCTTGGCCTTTGGGCTAACTGGAGGGTGCTCAGTTTTTGCAAATGCACATGCTGATCATTCATTACAAGAATTCTGCTTGGCACTTGAGTTTTACAAATCAGCCTCTCCTGTTTCCTCTTAAGGACGTAAAAGATGCCTGAACTCTGGGGCGGTTTCTAAAGATGGATATGAAGAACCAGTAGGGGGCCCATCTCCTCGGTGGACATGCATGATGGCCTCTTGATGAATAAACCTTCCCTTACTCCGACCTGTCGTTTTAGGTTGTGGACTTTCAAAGGTCAGGCACGGGGACTTCGAACCCGTCACATCCCTTCTCTCCCTGTACCCTCACACTGGGTCCTTAAACCAAAACTAGACTTTTCCGGGGGTATTTTCATCTTTTTTTAAAGGATTATTTATTTATTTATTTATTTATTTATTTTTTTTATATATATATTTTATTTATTTATTTATTTTTTGAGAGAGGGGACGGGAAGGGAGGGAGAGGGTAGAGACACATCAGTGTGTGGCTGCCTCTCATGCGCCCCCCACTGGGGACCTGGCCTGCAACCCAGGCACGTCCCCTGACTGGGAATCGAACCAGCGACCCTTTGGTTCACAGGCGGGCACTCAGTCCACTGAGCCGCACCTGCCAGGGCTACTTTCATCTTAATAAGACGTGATTTTTAAATGAGAGAAGTGCCAAAGCTTCTAGATGAATCTCCGTTAAACTGCAGTGATGCAGTCTTAGCTCGTGAGGAGCGGTGGAGGGGATTCGGCACACGGATGAAAACGTCACTTTGAATCTACCGGATTCCTTTCGGAAACAGCTCGAGAAAACGCCTGTCACGCTCACGACCCACTTCGGTGACAGTTAAACCCGGCGATGACTTCAGTTAAGAACGCCGCCGCACCAAGGCTCGGCCTCTCGTTGTGTCCGATTCCCGCCGGTCCCGCTCGCTTCCCCTTCCCGGGGGCGAAGACGGGGTGGTGTGACGTCACTGCTTTGGAGCGGGTGTCCCCGTTAGTCGCCCCGCCTCCCGAAGAAAGCGCCCGGAGAAGGACCATGACTGCAGGACGCGGGCCTAAGAACGACGTCGGTCCTCGCGGAAGCACACACTCCACCCGGGAAAGCGAGGCCCACGCGCGCTCGTCAGAGCTGGGAGCCGCGTCCCCGAGCGATGGGCGCCTGTCGCCGGTGCTTTCCACTGAAACCCTGCGCCCTCCACTCGTCCACCTGAGGGTCGGTGACACCGCTCTCCCTGTCCCCTCTTGCTGCCCGTCACTGCAGAAAGCGCAGACCAGCGAGTCCTGGCGGGCAGCCTGCGACCGACACCCTTTCTCACGGAACGCAAACGAAACGCGGTTACAGCCGTCTGAGTGGCCGCGGCCGTGGAGACCACCCCGTGCAGCGGTGACCTGCAGCCCAGACGCCCGCCCGGAGGTCAGGGGGCGGGGGGCTCAGCGCTGCACGGAGCGGGGCAGCCCTGGCCCTGGCCAGGCGGCTCAGCGGCAACGGCGTCGGCCCGATGCACCGCGGTTAAGGGTTCGGTCCCTGGTCTGGGCGCGTGAGGAACCACCAGCGAACGCAGACAGAGGCGGGGCAGCAACTGCTATTTCTTCTCTCTCTCTCTGTCTCCTTCCCTTCCGTCCTCCCTGTCTGTCTCTCTGAAATCAATAAATTAAAAAAGCACAGGTGCCATGAGGAAAGGCACATTTTCCTTCAGACGGCGCAGCTGGGAACCAGTGAGGCTGGACCGTGGTGGACGCCTCTAACCCGCGTGATGCGCTAGAACCTGACATGAGAATGCAAGCCAGCCTGCTCGCGAGGAGGGCAGACGCAGACCCGATGGACTCGAAACACAGCGGAGACCCGCGCCTGACACGGTCACACAGAGACCGGATTGCATTTTTTACCACTAAAAGCCATTCCAGTTTAGAAAAGGCGTATTGATCGTTCCTAACGTAAAAAGTATAAAAGTACATACTTTCCAAACTGAAGATGTAAAAGTGTTATACATATCAATCCAAAACCATTCAATCACCCTTAAATTACAAAAAAAAATTGTCATGAAAAACATTTTCTTTTCATCCCACCATTGCGTATAAAAATATCTCAGAGGAAGGACACACTCCATGGTCAGCTTTCTTGCCCCGACCGCTCCCCCACTGCCCCCGCAAGCTGCTCTTGAAACTCTGGGCCCGGGGGACACCCCAGCCAGGGTGAGCAGTAATTACAGAGGAGATACTGGTACCTCCCTTCGGAGAAGCTTCTGGAAAGTGGTAAGACCCCATAGGGATTTCAGAGCAAAAGAAACGTGTGCATTCTGCATCTGGAAAGAACGTCCCTCTTTGGACTAGAAAGTCCACAGACCGGAAGAAGCCTCGTGACTGGGAGAGGGGAAGGTGGCCGTGACCGCAGCCTGGGACGCACCGCCGTCTGCGGGGAGGCGTGGTCGGTCTCGGGGGGTGGGGGGTGAGGCAAACGGGGGAGAGGCTCAGCCCGCAGAAGTCTTATGTTGATAATTTTTTAAAGTTGTAAATGCTGTCGGTATTCAAAGCTCCGTGTTAATTATGGTTGGCTAGATCCGTCTGTACTCGTGAAGGAAGAGAGAATCAGGGCAATTATATGTAAAATAAGGTTCGCCAAATGTCGGCCATCTTCTTAAAGTCCCCGTTCTACTTTCCTGCACTGCAGGTTTCCGCGGGGAACAGTGAGTGGCGGATCAGCCACGCGGCCCGAGGACGCCGAGGTGCGTGTGGGTCCTTTCACAGCCGAAGCCACTCAGTGGCCGACTCTCGGGAAATGCACGTGCAACGCGAAATGGACAGTCACTCCACTGGAGTAAGTGGCCACTTTCAGCGTCTTCTGTGTGACTCGGGAACCCCTGGCACAGCCCGGGGGTGAGTGTCACAGTCACTGCCCTCTTGCACAGATGCAGAGACCATGGCTACTGACAACAGCATCCCAGGGTCCCAGCCGGGCACCCCACTCCCTCCCTCCCTTGCAGCTGCAGCGGGAGGGGATGGAGGCCGTAGAAGCGCCCACAGACTGGCCGCTTCATCATAAGGCAGCCCGCAGCTGTGTTCTCACCCACACGGGGCCTGACACGGGGCTCAGCCACTTGGGGGAGGCCATTTTTTCATACAAATACAAGGAGCTCAGAACCAGGAGAACGCTTCAAAATCACGACGTGTCCGTCTCTTGTAAAATGCCTTTCAGTCCCACTCAGCTGTCTGTCACTGGGTTTCTGCGAGAACGCTGAGGCTCCTGTCCCCCCGCAGGACCCCGAGTCCACCCGCAACGAGGTCAGCGGGAGCCGGGCCTGGGAGCAGCTGTGGGCTCCTCCGGACTCTGAGGTCGGGTCCCGCCAGGTCTCCCCGCCAGTGCTGCCCTGCACGCCCACCGCCGGCTCCCTGCTCTGGGCAGAGCTGGACCAGTGCCGTGCAATGTCACTCACGTGGGACCTCTGCGCGCCCTGAACCCACGTGCAGAACAGAGAGAGACCCATCGACAGAGAGCAGCTGGTGGCTCTGCGGAGGGTGGGGGGCGGGAGGTGGAAGGATGGAGCCGAAAAGGAAGGAAAAATGAGAAAGAGCTCACGGTGTGGTGACTGCAGGGCGGGGGGCGGGTGGCAGGAGGTAGAAGACAGATGGTATAGGGGGTAAATGCTGATAAAAACATAATAAAAATGAGTTATTAAAAAACACAGTGTACATTTCAGGATATTAAAAAAACAGATTAGGAATGGCAGGCAGGACCTCGAATTAATAAACTGAAAACCAGACCTGAAGGACGGACTCCGGACGTAACACGGAAGGCAAACAGAACAACCGTGGATGGAACGTCTCGGGGCCGAGGGCTGGGCAGCGGCGAGAGGGGTGGCCTGCGATTGCAGAAAGTGATCAGAAGGCCAGGAAGGGGGAGGCTGGAAGACGCAAAGCATGTCTGCCCCACATCCAGCCACTCTGTGTGGCCCCACGGTGGGACTACCTGGACCGGGCCCCTGCGGACCGGCAGCAAGGCCAGGACAAGGTCCTCAGCGCAGCCACGGAGAGGGGCCAGCGGTGAAGGGAGAGGCAAGAGGCCATGGGGTGACCCGCCAAGCTGCCAGCTTAGAACAGACCTGCAGGCTCTTCTACAGCCAGAGAACCAGCTCAAACCAGTCCTGTCCTGTTTGATGAGACTCTGAGCTGCTTCTCAGAGACCACAGATGCAACCCCAAGCCGTGCGGCCGAAGCACAGTGGAGAGAACTGTGACCTGCAGCCACATCTGAACCAGGGCCCGCCCTTCCTTCCTCCCAGGAAACCGAAGCACAGGAAGAACTGGGACTCGAACACTGAACCCTTCAGAAGCCAAGGACCTGCTGTCCAGGAAGATTTGGTGCTGACACCCCGTTACCATAAATGGCTAAGCTCCATGGCCTCTGGTTAAAACTCACCCACCAGCGCGGCCGAATCCCGGGCCCGCCAGACCCCAGCGAGCAAGATGGATGCGAGGCAGCATTGGTCTCCCCTCTTCTCGGTTCAGTCAACCTCTCCTTCCTCCGAGCTCTGAGGTTTGAGTTTTGGTCATTGGAAATGGCGGGCACGGGACTTGGCTTGGGACATCCAGGTGTTTTCACTCCAGAGCAGAACGGCTCTGCCTTTCCCAGTTCACTACTGGGGTCAGGGTTCATCCTCCAGAACAAGAGAAGGGAGGGACCCAACCCCAGGGCTACTCACAATTGACTGAACTGATTATTAGGTTAATCCAGTCAGTCCGTGTAATTATTTAGCGGTGGAGTTAATGAGCTGCATTGATTCGATATGTGGGCAGGGATGTCGGGTAGCGGGACAGTGGTGCCGATGACGACCCTGACAGAGGAGACCAGCGCACGCTCATCGCCCTTGTTTCAAAAACAATTGAAACAAGCATTTGAAACACGTGGAGCTGAAGCCTCTGAGTTTTCATCTCCAAGAAAGGGCTCCCAGGGGGTGGTGACGAACCAGCAGCCCTAGGAACTCCCTAGAAATGCAAGTTCTCTAACTTTCAAGCCCCATCCTGGACCCACGGAGCCAGCAAGTCAGCACTGGTCTTGGCGCTGTAGGTTCTAATAAACTCTCCCTCCGGGGGGAGCAGCGCCCCTGGGAAACGAGAGTGACAAAGGCAGCAGCGCTTGTCCGGGGCCAGTTTGGCTGAAAGCACAGGTTTTGGAGCCAGTGTGCCCCAGCTGTGCCCCCCTCTGAAACACACAGGGGCGAGGCTGGGGTTACGAGGAGTGGGAGTCGGATGAGGGTCTGAGGTGGTCCGGGGGCAGGTCCCTATCTTGCCCAGGGGCGGGGACGAGATGGAGGTAAGTGAGCCACGCCATGCTCCTGGCACCCCAGGCTTCTTGTACCCCGTGCTTCTCCTCCTGGTGCAAAAAGGAGATGAGGAGGAGGATGGAGACGGGGAGAAGAATAAACTGAGTGATTCTGAGGCTGAGGAGGAACAGAAGGAGGTAAGATACCAGTAATCAGAGCAAAGCAGGCACGGAATCGCCCTGATTCCCTGGAAAGGCCGGCTCTGTGCTCTCGGCCCCTGAAGGAAACCGGGAGTCACACCTTCGCTTGGTGCCAGGTGCCCTGCTGTCTCCCCACTGTGCTGCGTCTGCCTCGGGGAGATCCGGCCCCTGGGTTACCACCTCGAACTGTCCGGCTTCCATCCGGAAGGCACACACCTGCCCGAACAGCGAGATCAAACCGCAGGAGTCAACCCCCTTATTCCCCTTCGCCATGGGCTGTGCTCAAGTTCAGGACCTCTCAGGCCAGCACTGCAATGAGTGTTAATGCCTTTGTCTCTGGAAGGTACGTCCATGGACACGTGTGTTCCTGAGCAGCCTGGAGGAAAGACCTGTCCTTACGCAGGAGAGGAGAAAGCGCAGAGGAGCCAGGCTGGGAGGAGGCTGAGCTTCCAGTGCCTTGCCCTCTGCTGTCCTAGGGTGCAGGGAAGAGAGCAAGGAGACCCTGAGTGCAGGAAGAGAGTGGTCCCGGGGACAGAGGCCACTTTGAAGGAAGACTCTGCATTTGCAGAGGAGGCAGGGGAGACGGGCGGGGCAGCCTCAGGATATTTGACTGAATGTTGAGAGTCTGACTGCGAAAGACAGGTTTCATCTGGCATTTGATTGCGGAGTTAAGGTTAGGTTATTTTAAGAAAGACAAAAACAAACAAAAAAAAAGTAAAGTGCCCACTAAAAGAAAGAGGTTCATTAAAATAATGTTCCTGTAAAAGAAGATGAACTCTGTAGTTTATCGGATGTTTAAGCACGAGTTGGGCAATCTGGGTATGAGTGCTCTGTCTTCAAAGAGTACCTTCCTTTTAACTTTTGACATATAAATTCGACATACCAAAATTTATCCTAAAGGAATAATTAAGAGAACCTGTTTAGAAATACTAGCTATGTGATCTCTATAACAGTTTCAGTAGAGTAATACCAAAGACCTAGAAATAGTCTAAACCAGCAAGAGAAAATGGAGACAGTGAACTGCGGGAAGCTCTGCAATGGAAAACTCTTCAGCCAGCAAAATGGGTTTGGAAGACTGTTTGTCCACCTGGAAAAGTAGTCACAACATGTGACATGAAAAGAAACACCCCCAAAACTGTTATACAGTATTTTGTCACATTTGAAAAAATATTACATGCACGTATAAGAAAAAGCAATGCTTTATTTCCATGTCATCTGTAATTTTTGCATTGCATAGAGATTTTTGTTAAATACTTTGTTTCTTATTTGCATTTTCCATTTTTTTCTAGGCCTGCATTGCTGTGTAATAAGGAATCAAAACCAAAATCTACTTTAATACTAAAAATTAAGCACCTTGTTTGAAAATAAGGGAAAAGTGCATCTATTAAGATGATAACGATTTCCTCGCAGAATGTAAGCACAGGACTTGCACTTCGGGAGCGGGGACTCGCAATGTACGAATCCCTTTCCTGATACGCTGCAGAACTGCCCCGAAGAGCGGCCAGGAGACCGCTAAAAATGAGTGACTTTTCGGTTCCCGCCAAAGGCGTTCTCCGGGGGCCGGATTTGCCTGCTTTTCACACCTCATTAGCCCTTCTTTCCAACAGAAAGAGCATCCAACCTGGCAACCCTTGCTTTCGGGGGGGGGGGGGGGG